>JBBPBX010036803.1:8241-31279 GCA_038048925.1 Garcialebias charrua | reverse complement strand
TTAGAACATAATTGACTGAATAGTTATTACCATATTCCACATTTTTCTAAATTCATACTGGACTCTATTTTCTTTGTTACAGCAAATTACACTTGATATTTACCTGTGATTAAGTGGTGAGGGCAGACATAAACATATTTCACACTGTAATCATTTTCAGTGCTCACTGGTGCATAAAGATGTGGAGGTGAGTGAAATATTTAGAAATATTTCTCTGACAATACAAACTTTAATGCTGACATGCTGAAATAGTCTTTGCTTAGATGTTTTTATTTATTTCATTATTGTAGCTTTTTTTTGTTTATTTAGTATCTGAATCAATATTTTAATGCTATGGCAAAGTGTTTCCTGCATTTTCATTGAAACAGTTATCAAATTTAAGGTGTATCTGTTTTTTTCAGCTTTGCAATTTACATTAAAATTACATGTTTTGTTTGTGATTGATCAATATGTACGATAATTATACAAAACATTTAGAGTACTATTTAAATTGAAAACTCAGATGGTACAATGACCGTGAAGCATCACTAAAAATCAGTGTACAGCATCACCAGTACTCACACAACACCCCTAGTGTCAAAGACTTAATTAACTTCAATAATTGCTACTATCCATCCATGATCTTTTACCCACTTCTGCCTTTTCAGGTCATGGGTGGTCACTGGTGCCCATGTCCAGTGAGAGAGGCGGGACAGGTCTCCAGACACAGAGACAAACGAGACAAACAACCACTCATTCTCTCACTCACACCTAGAAACAATTTAGAGTTACCAATCAGTCTAACATGCATGTTTTTGGTCTGTGGGAGGAAACTGGAGTACCTGGAGAAAACCCACGCATGCACCAACAGAACATGCAAACTCCATCCATAAAGGGCCCTGACCAGGATTTAATCTGGCAACCTTCTCGCTGAGAGGCAAACGCTCTTCAAACTGTCACACCGTGTTGCCTAATTGGAGGTAAAAAATAAATAAATCAGCAAATAACGAATAACAGGAAAGCTAACACTTAAGTTATTCACATGTAGGCTGTCAAGCTGGACTTTGACCTCTTATTCAACTTTGACCCCATCTTCAAGGTTCAAGGTTATTTATTGTCATTCACGTCACATGTGGTACATGAGGTGGAATGAAATTGTGTACTCAAAGTCCCAGTTACACCCTAAATAGTAATAATATAAAGGTAAAAAAATTAACAATTCAAGGATCTAAGATATATGCTGAATATAATATAATGTGATGTATTAAACAGGTCATTTAACTTGTCTTTTTATTTTATTTTAAATTGAATTTTTAGTTCACTGTGTGTTAGTTTTGTGGTTCTGTTTTTATGCTTTCTTTTATCTTGTTTGTAGCTATAGTGTTCAGCGCTTTGTTTCAGCTGTGGCTGTGTTAAAGTGCTCTATAAATAAAGTTGATGATGATGATGATGATAAACAGCAGCCTGAACATGAGAGTCTGTTGTGAGCAGATGGGTATGAATACAACAGCTTAAAGACAAGAAATCAGCAGCATGGATAAAGTGACACATCACCAATTAAAGTGGCATTACAGTGGTTATTCTTGTTAGGGATCTTATATACGTATTGTGTGATTTGTGTATTCTGATTGGACTGATGAGGCAATAGTCCAAGACGTTTATCAGTGGTTGCTCATTGGGTTAATGTTTTGTCCAGTTACCAGGTTTAGTGGAAGGCTCATTACAGAACACTGTTGTTCCGTTATCACAATATGCATGGTACTGTATGTTAAATCAAAATATGGCTCTTTTGAGCACAGCTTAGTAGTCCTTAATTTCTAAATTTTACATCTAAAAAATACACAGTGATAGGTGTAGCACCTAAAAAGATGGCGGCTGATCTGGCCTGGCACCATCCGTGGCCATTCTAGAATATGTCTGTTTGAGATGCTATGACCAAAGTGGATTGCTGGCCTGAAGTTAATTCCACTGTAGATTTTTTTTTTTTTTTTTTGCAACAGAAACACTGTTACTAAGCCTTTACAGCTGTATAAGTTTTGAATCTAGTGACTATTCTGGCATAAATATTATGATATTCCTGCATTTGTGTAAATGTGTGTTTTGAGTGGCAATGATGATTAAGTAAATGTTAATGATTTAGTCTTCACAAACATTGTAATGGATTGCGTAATTGGAGATATTTTAAAAATAGCTATCCACTTAGGTCTGCTCTTCAGCTCTTTTAAGATTAAACCTATTCTCTCTAAAAGGAGGTTGTTCAAAATGTACATTATGATATTAACTTATTCTTGGCTTTCCACACATTGAAAGTTTTGAACAATTTTCTATTCCTACATCTATCACCAACTATTTTCCTATGTTTATTATTTTTCTTGTGGAATTCTTAAAGCTTTATTGGAGGTTTATTTATATAAAAAAGCACTTATAACTTCTAAAGTTGCAGTAAAAAAAAACAAGTTATTGACTGAACTCCAACCTCTTTAGCTGATACTCCTTTGGGATTTACTCTGAATGTGAAAATCCTTCTATTGAAATGATACAATGGAGGATCGAGAGGCAGCTCAGGGGGGTAAACTGAAGGAATTCACGAAAACTAAACAGCTCCAGTGCCCTGAAAGAGGAGATGGTGGAAGAAGTGGCCTAAATTTAAACATTTCCTCTTTGTCCTGTTTTGGGCCCATTGTCATCACATGGCGTTCTCCCTCCTGCACAGGAAGGAGTGGATCTGACATCAACGCTCCTGGGCTTGACAATGCCAGGAAGTCTGTCTGACTGTATGTAAATATCTCTGCATGTCCACGTTTCCCTTGCTTGCCCACGGAGCGGCTCGCTGCTCTCTGGCCTTCTCACTGGAGCGGCTCTCTGTACTTGAGGGTGCAGTGGTAGCAAGATGGTGATTTACATGCCACACTTCCCCAATAACTCACCCGCCACTGTCACTGCCAATTACAGCAGTGTCATCCTCGACTAACCTTACAGTGATTGAGCATCTGCAGTGTGTTCTGCTGCAAGATGATTGAAATACAACATTTCTTTTTAGTTTTATCTTTGAGCACTATGTTTTGTTAAATGGCTTTATTCCATCATAGTTTGACTTACAATTTGTCTCTCTCCTGCTCGAATTTTCCCCACTTCGTCCCTCGCTTCACATCACTTACTCACTCACTTCCTCTTCAGAACGCCAAGCGGTCTTCCTGCTGTCCCCATGGCTGTCTCAAAAGACATCCTGGCTCCAATAGCAGGCCAAATGTTTCAGCTTTAGATCTGGCTCCTACAGAGATAGAACTTACCGCCGATCTTTTTAGCGAGTACATTTCATCCGATGAGACATAGAAATCAGTAAGGGAAAGAACTGAAATAACGGATGAATCAGGAAGGACTATAACAAGGGATTTGTAATTATTTATCAAGATTATGACAATTTCAGTAATATTTAGTTTTGAAAGGCTTGTGTTGATTTATTTAAAATATGACATCCAGAGGAAGTGAAAGACTGCAAAATTTATTTCTAAGATGCTAAGATCGAAAAACCAAAACCTCAATCTTGTCTGAGTTTAAAAGCAGAAAATTTAGGGTCATCCAGGATTTATGTCTTTAAGACATGCTTGTAGTCTAAATAGCTGATTGGATTCAATGGGTTTCAGACAAATATAATTGTGTATCATCAGCATAACAATGAAAATTTATCCCATGCTGTTTAATGACTTTATCCAATAGAATTGTATATAAAGAGTATTAGTCCAAGCACGGAACTCTGAGAAACTCCATGACTAACTTTTGCAAGAGATTTTAAGCAACTCAAGTTCATTGCAAACATCAATGCAGTCATGTTCCTTGTTTTAGTATTTTACATTGTTTTATAATGTAGCTGGCTTTTGATTCATTTTCATATCATTTATTTTAGTTAATTTCATTTTATATGTTTTATATGATTGTCCATCGTTGTCTGTACCTCATTTGTGTTCTATGTTTAAAACAGGTCTCTCTTGGAAATGAGTCCCCGTGACTCAATGAGATTCACCTGTATAAAAAAGGTTGAATGAAGGATATAAACAATTAAATAAGATTAACTGGGCTGAGCAATCCTTGAAGGAACACACATCATGCATCGCCTTTCATGCCAATTATTTAAAGGAGACCACATATTGGTTTTATACATTTTTATGGTATGTCTGTGGGCTATCCAGACCATGTTCATTCAATTTAATGCACAAAATAATTCTTAGATAATAAAATATCCCCTTTTTAGTTCTGCCTTTTCTCATTTCCGTTCTGAACAGGCTGTTTATGATAATGAGCTCTGAAGACCACGCCCTTCAAAAATCTGTTTACATTAACTCTGCCCTCTGTAACAGCCAGTATCTCTAATCTGTTGTTGTTTTAAAATTAGCTCTTTTTTACTACTCATTTGACTTACTGTTAGTGCTAGCTTAAGATAACTTACCGAAAGCCGCCTGCGTGCGCCGCCATTTGCTGCTCCTTTTAGCATCCGAGGCTAATGATAGCTCTTCCTCCTCCGGCTCCGCTCGTTGCATGCGGCGCTTTTGGGAGCGATCGCTGCTCCAGTCCAGACACACACAAAGTTCACCGAGTATTTCCAGTTAATTTATCCGAATGAGGCAACCTCTGACCGGACCCTTGGTCCTCAAAAGCCAGCAGTTCCCAGCAGCTCACGCCCGCAGATGGTCCCTTCGCCGGCGGTCTGCTCGTTTTATTTCTGCCGGCTGCGCGTTTGGAGCGATCGCTAATACGCTAAAAATTGAACTAAAACGTAAAAATAACAATTATACTTTATTTATAAAGCCATTTAAAACAACCACAGCTGCAACAAAGTGCTGTACACATGAAATTAAGAACATTTAAACAAAAGATGAGATGAAATCAGGAAAAACAACCGTCACGTCTTTTATACTGAAGTGGGTGGAGCCTAACCAGGGGTTGCTAGGTGAGGGGCTGGATTCAAGGTGGGGGTGGGATTGTCCTGCAGCTTGTGACGTCATAAACCGCAGGATTTGAAAACGAGACATTTATATCCCTGAAAAATAAATCTACTTAGAGTAAATAAACCACTGGGTGCATTTCTTTGGCCCTAGGACTGTTTTTTTAAGAAGTAAATACCCAAAGTAGAGTAAAAAAAACATTAAAAAGTGAATTTTGCATCTGTGGTCCCCTTTAACAATGATTTTAAATTGTTTAAAAAAAGCTGGTAAATTATCCGTTTTGTTCAAATATTTAACACCATTCAGCATAATCACATATAATATTGTGAGATCTTGCTCAATCTGTTTGTGCTCAGTGGGTGTATTGTTAGAGATGCTCAGCTACTACCATACTCAAAATTAGCACACTGTAAAAATGACAGAGTTATAGCTACCGGTATTCTGTGTTTGCTGTGGTCAGATAACAGTGGTGGCCATCTTGTAGATATGGAGTTATTTGCAACATTTATTGGTTCATCACTGTATATTTGTTATTTAGGGACAAGTTTGAATAATTATTAGCAACTACCAGACACTACCGTATAATGTTTCAGCTACACTACATTGAACATGTTCTTAAACTGAAACATTTTCCTTTTGTTTCATAGCTTTTGCTGAGACAATAATGTAAAACTTTTTCCCCAAACGCTGAAATACCTGTTCCTGCAAATTTTCAGAGTTGTTCCAGTTAATGATTTTCACTTTATTCCACATTTTTGTGTTTTCAACTTGTCTTCTGTTTTTGTCTTCTTTTATGCTGTTTTTAAATTTAAGCTAGAGTTTTGCTACATTTTCCTTTTAGATTTATTTCTTTACTTTTAGCTTACCCTTTTAGTGTTTTGCTAGTTTTTGTTAGCATTGTGCTAGTTTTTGACTTTATCTAGAATTTTGCTTCTTTTAGTTAGTTTTCTGTCTTTTTTGGGGGGCTTTTAGCCATAGTTTTGTTTCAACAAATTTCAGCACATTTATTCAAGTCATTCAGCACTCAGCAGTCACACAGAATTTTAATCAAAAGTGCAGTTTATCTAGTTGATTTAATTTATCTTATTTAAGAGCATCATGTCCAAGGGCCACTATTGGCCCTCCGGCCATAGTTTTGCCCACGTTCAGATTCTAAACGTGAACTTTCAACGAGACATATTTGTGACTGACTAATATTTTCTGTTGGCGTGTGTTGAGTTTGCTTTGTCGCTCCTTTATTCTGAGTGTTGAACGCAGCGAGCCGAGCTCTTTGAAATGATGTCATCAGCCTCTCAATCTCAGAACAATTGGCCTCTTCCTCCCTTTCCTATGACACGGTCCACACTCACAGGGCTCGTGGAGATTACTGGAGACAAACACTGGCTGCGTTCAGGCCCAGCTGTAATTATTTCACCAGTCTTTGTCAAAACCACTGAGTGAAAACAGGCTGTTGTGAAAAATCCAGCCAGCCAGACAGAAAGGGAGTAAGGGTGCGAGAAGGGTGTGTGTGTGTAGAGGGGAGCTGTGTGGGGTGGGGGGCGAGTAGATATGTTGTGATATCAAATGAAAGGCTTAGTAAAGCCTGGGAACTGGATTCAGGGAGCCATGTTAGAACAGCTGGGAGGTCAGCTGCATTTTGTTTTCCGTGCAGGTGTTAGGGAACGCCAAAGCTTAAACCACTCAGACTGGTGAGGTGGGGTGGTGTGGGGGGGGGCTGAATGCCTGGCAGACAATGAGATACCAGGAAAATGTAGTTGTTAGATTTTAAGTCCAATATTTTTTACCTGCTACTGTTAAAAAAAATAAAAAATACAGGGGGTCCCCGACTTACGAGCGAGTTCCATTCCTGCGAGGTTCTCGTAACACGAAATCTCGTATGTCGGAACCCGAAACACGTGTCGCTCGTAAGTCCAGATTTTTGGTCGCAAGTCGGAAATTTTATGCTAGCGCTACTACGAACACTCGTTTCTCATCACAAACGTTCATGCTAGTTCATAAACATGCTCGGAAACTTGTTTCCAAACGGTTAGCTAACACACTTTCATCTAAAAACACATACCAGTGCTGTATTTTCTGTATGTTCTTTACAAATTTACTGTTCGTTGGTGAGCTCGTAAGTCCGGAACCTCGTATGTCAGGGCGCTCGTAAGTTGGGGACCCCCTGTAATCCAGGTAGTCTTTTGCCTTCAGTGGCAGAAAAGAGTTTGTATTCCTCTGAAATTCCTGACATTCCCTCTGCTCTGACCTGCATACTTTCTTGGCTTGGGTGCACATGGCACTGTGCTCAGGATGCAACCCCCCCACCACCACCCCCATCCTACCAGTTCACACTTTGACATCTGACTCTTTGGTCCCCACTGCAATCAGTCTGGGTTAATCAATCAGCTCGGGCCTTTTAACACACATCGCACGGCAGCTGGACCGTGTGCAGAAAGCTGGGAATGCCTTGCAAAACAAAAAAATTTATCAAGCAGCCATCTGAGAGACAGCGGGAGGGGAAAGAAAGAGGGCGAGGAAGAAAGAACAAGAGGGACAGGCCACAGGGAGGGAGCTTGTTTGTGTGTGCGTGTGCGTACATGTGCTGCTTTCAGTTGGGGATTTTCAGCTGCTATCAGGATGAATCTAAAAACAGGAAGGCGGGTTCCAATAAACAAGACGAGCGGAAGACAACCACAGTTCTACTTCCTGTTTCAGAGGCAGGGAGGAAACGGCAGATTTTTGAGGAATTCACATCAGAACACTATAAAAAGCTCTCGTTTTTACAAAATACAATAAAGCTGTTGACACGTTGTTTTTGTGTTCAGCTTTACCAGAACTCTTCTATAACACGGCTGCTGAAAATCTTGTGATAGGTATGAAAAAAGAATCCGCGTGACCTTTTTTAATCCAAGTTCATATCTTGCAGAGGCCAATCTGAATTTCTGTGTTTGTGGGTCAGTATCAGAAAGAGAACAGCAGCTTGGCCTGTACACAAACATAATCTCTGCTCACCTGAGGGGTTTGCAGCTTCTTCAGGAAGCGAACTGGCTGAAGGGAAACTCAAGGGACCGTGTGAGGAAGGGTGGGATTACAGTCAAGAAGAGTGGTATTTAACTGAAAAGAACAAAAGGAGATACTTTTATTTATGTTGTTTTGATCAGCTGGGGTCTTCTATGTGCACCATAATGAGACGTGATAAGATATGCCATCAGTTCTGTGTCTTCTGTTCATTTCCCTTTGAAACCTTTTTTTATCTCCTTGATGAATGCTGACCTCTGATCCGATCTCTGTCCTCAGTTTGGCTGCAGAACTAAAGCTTTCGACATGTTTTTAATAAAGATTAACAATTAAGTATGTTACTAACCTGTTACATTCTCATATTTTCTCAAGTTTTTGCCTAAACACTGAATGTTTTTTTCCTTTTGTGATTTGAAATTAGTGCTACATAAATGGATGACCTCTTTCTAAATGAGTCATTCTTGGCTTCTGGAAGTTAGAAATTATGTTGTTGAATCATCACTACTGTACTGTACTTGGTTTCTGAAGTTTGAAGGTACATTTGGGGAAAGGGAGACGTCTAGTGGATAAACTCTGAAACTGCACAGTGTGTGTATGTGTGCGGGGTGTATGTCATTGTATTTGTTACTTTGTAATAGTGGTGGGATGTAACTAAGTACAAATACTTCGTTACTGTACTTAAGTAAAATTTTCATGTATCTGTACTTTACTTAAGTAGAATTAAACGTGGGTAGGTATAAAATGTGGGTAGGTATTACTCCACTATATTTTACATGAAGTGTCTGTACTTTCTACTACACTACTGTACATTTCTATAATGTGTTGAGTTATAAGTTACTTTCACGTTGCAGTTTTTTGATTTGTCATTAGTTTGAAAGTAACTGATGTCGAGAGGGGAGTTGCTCCATTGAATCACTGCAAAGTGGACAAGTAACATTAGACCTGCCTTCAAGAAGAGCTGGACCAGTGATGTATGTTCTAGTACTTTGTATATACGTCATTGAGCTGGGAGCACCCACAGCACCACTAACACACCCAAAATGGATTCCACTGCAGAGAGTCAGCCAGAAGATACACAATACCCATGACCTTATTGAAAGACTATTGAAATATTATTGAAAGACTATTGAATGACTGTTCAGTACATCAGGACAGATTCTCTCTCCCAAAAGAGCCAGACATGGACTCAAAAACTTTGAAAACCAACTTCTTCTGAACTTGAACAATAAATTATTGCTGCAATATTAAAATGTGTCAGTTCATGGATGTTAGGAGACAAGAGATGTCTCGACACTCGGGTCTACATTTTGAAAATGGTGTCAGGAAGTTAAAATATTGTTTACTATTGACCCATTACAAGTTTGACTAGACATTATTTTAACTAGAGTTGATGACAAACTGCAAGTGAAATGATCAGTGTCTGTTCCTTTGTTAGGTCTAATGCTCTTTTTTCTTTTACTTAAATGTGTTTACTGCTGTTAAAATGACACATTGGTTTTGTTCTGTGTTAAATAAAAACGTTCACAGGTATACTCATTCCTCTTTCTTATTTTGCTTAACTCTGCATGTCATCCATGAAATTCTGATGCACAGAATCACAAGTCCAAGTGTGAACTGTGTCGCAGAGTAAACACAATAAAAAAAACATGTATTATCTGCAGCATTGTTCATTAAAATGGCACAACACTATTAATGTATTACATAAAATATACATACAGTAGGCACACTTGATATTGTAGACCATTGCTTTAGGTACCTAATACATTCAGCAAGTACTTTTACTTTAATACTTTGTCTTTTTAAAAGACAGTACTTATTTACTTTTACTTAAGTAAAAACATTAATATGGTACTTCTACTTTTACTAGAGAACATTTTTGTCTGTTTATTTGTACTTTTAACTGAAATTAAAAATTAGTTACCTTTTACTTAAGTACGGTGTTTGAGTACTTTCTCCACCACTGCTTTGTAAGGCCCATTTCCCCAACAAATACTACATTGTGAGAACCAACTGCTTATGGGTCCTAAAGCCCACACTCTATAAGCAGAAGTGCTGTTAGTGGGTTAGGACTAAGGTGTGAATTGAGTATTGGCTAGATTTAGGCAGTGCTTAATTTGAGCTGGATCCTGCCAGAATAGGATCTGGGAACTCTCTTATTTTGATGGGGTGCATTCCGATAACTGTTTGCTTGGATCTGGTAACTCCAGTTCACTAACAATAATCTAATAATGATTTAATAATCAACTTTATTTGAAAAAAAAATTGGGGGAGGAACGCCCCACTGTCTATTTGCCATCTGGCATCAATTGGTTTACAAATTAAAGTGCTATGTGTTGTCATCATTGTATGTTTCCATACAATGGGGAAATTAGTTACCTGCATTTAACCCATCACACCTGGGGTGCACACAGGTGAAGCAATGGGCAGCTATGTAGGCTGCTCAGAGTCAGAGTCAGAGAGTCAGAGAATCTTTATTGTCATTTGCACCTCATGTGGTACATGTGATGAAACGAGATTATGTACACAGGGTCCCAGTTACATTCAACAACAAAATGTAAGAGAAAAACAGTAATAACATCTAGGATTGACTAAGAAAAACATCAACTAGAAATACACTAAGCACTAATGTAATAGAAAAACAAAATCATTACAAACAGACAGCCGCACGAACATGAATCTATATGAGCAAATGGTCACAGATGAACACAGCAACAAGAAAACAAATCAGCACTCGGGGAGCAATTAAGGATTGGGTGTCTTAATCAGAGAAACCATGACATGTGGGAATGGCTGGAGATTGAGCTTAGGGCTTTCGGGTCCCCAGTTGGCTGCCCTGCCTCCACACCATCTCAACCCCTATTACCCCTTAATTAAGCCCTGGGTTTAGTGTAAGGTATGTAGTCAGAGTCAGAGTCAGAGTCAGAGAGAATTTATTGTCATTTGCACCGCATGTAGTACATGTGTTGAAAACGAGATTATGTACACAGGGTCCCAGTTACATCCAACAACAAATGCAAGAGAAAAACAATAATAACATCTAGGATTAACTAAGAGAGACATCAGCTAGTAATACACTAAGCCCTAATGTAGTAGAAAAACATCATTATAAACAGCAGCACGAACATGAGCAGATGGTCACAGATGAACGCAGCAACAAGAAACAGATCAGTATCAACATGATGTGACATTTTGCAGTGTTTATTCTTATTATTTATTTATTCATGAGTCTGACAGCCTCAGGGTAGAAGCTGTTCCTCAGTCTAGTGGTTCTACATTTGATGCTCCTCAACCTCCGTCCCGAGGGGAGTGGTGCAAAGAGTGAGTGTGCTGGGTGAGTGAGGTCTTTCATGATGCAGGTGGCTCTTTTTCTGCATCTGGAGGTGTAAATGTCTGTGATGGTGGGGAGACTGACTCCCACAGACTTCTGTGCAGCCTTCACCACTCTCTGTAGAGCTTTCCTCTCTGCAACTGTGCAGCCTCCATGCCACACGTTGATGCTGGAGCACAGGACGCTCTCCACTGCACACCTGTAGAACGAGGTGAGGACTGAGCTTCTCAGACCGGCTCGTCTCAGCCGTCTGAGGAAGTAGAGTCTCTGATGACCTTTCTTGATCAGGCTGGTGGTGTTATTGCTCCAGCTGAGGTTATCATTCATGTGTACACCCAGGTATTTGTAGCTGGAGACCACCTCCACCGCAGATCCACCTATATACAGTGGGGTGTGGGTGTGTTTGTTCCTTCTGAAGTCCACAATCATCTCCTTCGTCTTCTTCACATTCATGTGAAGGTTATTCTCTTTGCACCAGCTCTCCAGATGTTCCACCTCCTGTCTGTAGCTGGATTCATCATTATCTGTGATGCATCCCACCACAGCTGTATCATCTGCAAACTTAACAATATGACAGCCTGGATGTGTGGCTGTACAATCATATGTGAGCAGAGTGAACAGAAGAGGGCTCAGCACACATCCTTGAGGAGAGCCAGTGCTGAGGGTGATGGTGGAGGAGGAGAAGTTGTGGATCTTCACGGACTGTGGTCTGTTTGTTAAGAAGTCTAGTACCCAGTTACAAATAGAGGGGCTTAGTCCAAGTGTGGATAGTTTGTCTATCAGAGTTTGGGGGATCATGGTGTTGAAGGCAGATGTGAAGTCCACAAAGAGCAGACGCACGTATGAGTCCTTCTGATCCAGGTGGGTGAGAGCAGTGTGGACCACAGAGGAGATGGCGTCCTCTGTTGATCGGTTCTCACGGTATGCATATTGATGAGGGTCCTCGTTGATGTTGACGGCTGTCTTGATGTGGGACATGACCAGTTTCTCAAAACATTTAGCGACTATCGGGGTGAGGGCCACCGGTCTATAGTCATTCAGACCAGTCACTGTGGAGCTTTTTGGGACTGGGATGATGGTGGCAGTCTTCAGGCACTGGTGATGTACTGGTGATGGTTAGGTTTATAAACCTAACCATCACCAGTACATCCATCCATCCATTTTCGTCCGCTTATCCGGGGTCGGGTCGCGGGGGTAGCAGCCTAAGTAGGGAGGCCCAGACTTCCCTCTCCCCAGCCACTTGGAGCAGCTCCTCTGGGGGAATCCCAAGGCGTTCCCAGGCCAGCCGAGAAACATAGTCCCTCCAGCGTGTCCTGGGTCTTCCTCTGGGTCTCCTCCCGGTGGGACATGCCCGGAACACCTCACCAGGGAGGCGTCCAGGAGGCATCCTAACCAGATGCCCGAGCCACCTCAACTGGCTCCTCTCGATGTGGAGAAGCAGCGGCTCTACTCCGAGTCCCTCCCGGATGACTGAGCTTCTCACCCTATCTCTAAGGGAGAGTCCAGACACCCTGCGGAGAAAACTCATTTCAGCCGCTTGTATCCGAGATCTCGTTCTTTCGGTCATAACCCAAAGCTCATGACCATAGATGAGGGTGGGAACGTAGATCGATCGGTAAATTGAGAGCTTTGCCTTTCGACTCAGCTCTCTCTTCACCACGACAGACCGGTACAGCGCCCGCTTCACTGCGGATGCTGCACCTATCCGCCTATCGATCTCACGCTCCAGTTTTCCCTCATTCGTGAACAAGACCCCGAGATACTTAAACTCCTCCACTTGGGGCAGGACCTCCTCCCCGACCCGGAGAGGGCATGCTACCCTTTTCCGGCTCAAGACCATGGCCTCGGATTTGGAGGAACTGATCCTCATCCCGGCCGCATCACACTCGGCTGCAAACCGCTCCAGCGAAAGCTGTAGATCACGACCTGATGAAGCCAATAGGACCATATCATCTGCAAAAAACAGAGAAGCGATTCTAAGGCCACCAAAACGGATCCTCTCAACACCTTGGCTGCGCCTAGAAATTCTGTCCATAAAAGTTATGAACAGAATCGGTGACAAAGGGCAACCTTGGCGGAGTCCAACTCTCACCGGAAACGAGCCTGACTTACTGCCGGCAATGCGGACCAAGCTCTGACACCGGTCGTACAGGGACCTAACAGCCCTTATCAAAGGGCCTGGTACCCCATACTCCCGGAGTACCCCCCACAGAACCCCCCGAGGGACGCGGTCGAATGCCTTCTCCAAGTCCACAAAGCACATGTAAACTGGTTGGGCAAACTCCCACGCACCCTCCAGGACCCTGTTGAGGGTGTAGAGCTGGTCCAGTGTTCCACGACCAGCACGAAAACCACACTGTTCCTCCTGAATCCGAGGTTCGACTATCCGACGGACCCTCCTCTCCAGAACCCCTGAATAGACCTTACCAGGGAGGCTTAAGAGTGTGATCCCCCTATAGTTGGAACACACCCTACGGTCCCCCTTTTTGAATAGGGGAACCACCACCCCAGTCTGCCAATCCAAGGGAACTGCCCCCGATGTCCACGCGATATTGCAGAGTCGCGTAAGCCAACACAACCCCACAACATCCAGAGCCCTAAGGAACTCAGGGCGAATCTCATCCACCCCTGGAGCCCTGCCACCGCGGAGCTTTTTAACCACCTCGGTGACCTCAGCTCCAGAGATTGGAGAGCCCGACCCAAAGTCCCCAGGCTCCGCTTCCTCAGTGGAAGACGTGCCAGTAGGATTGAGGAGGTCTTCGAAGTACTCCGCCCACCGACTCACAACATCCCGAGTTGAGGTCAACAGCACGCCATCCCCACCATAAATGGTGTTGGTCGCGTACCGCTTTCCCCCCCTGAGACGCCGGATGGTGGACCAGAATCGCCTCGAAGCCGTACGGAAGTCATTCTCCATGGCCTCTCCGAACTCCTCCCACGCCCGAGTTTTTGCCTCAGCAACCACCCGAGCCGCATGCCGCTTGGACTGTCGGTACCTATCTGCTGCTTCCGGGGTCCCACAGGCCAAAAAGGCCCAATAGGACTCCTTCTTCAGCATGACAGCATCCCTCACCGCCGGTGTCCACCACCGGGTTCGAGGGTTGCCACCACGACAGGCACCAACAACCTTGCGGCCACAACTCTGATAAGCTACCTCGACAATAGAGGCGCGGAACATGGCCCACTCGGGCTCAATGTCCCCCGCCTCCCTCGGAACGTGTTCAAAGCTCTCCCGGAGGTGGGAGTTAAAGCTCCGTCTTACGGGAGACTCTGCCAGACGTTCCCAGCAGACCCTCACAATACGTTTGGGTCTGCCAGGTCTGACCGGCATCCTCCCCCACCATCGGAGCCAACTCACCACCAGGTAGTGGTCAGTTGACAGCTCCGCCCCTCTCTTCACCCGAGTGTCCAGGACATGCGGCCGCAGATCAGATGAGACAACAACAAAGTCGATCATCGAACTGCGACCTAGGGTGTCCTGGTGCCAAGAGCACATATGTACACCCTTATGCCTGAACATGGTGTTCGTTATGGACAATCCATGACGAGCACAGAAGTCCAACAACAAAACACCACTCGGGTTCAGATCAGGGGGGCCGTTCCTCCCAACCACACCCCTCCAGGTCTCACTGTCATTGCCCACGTGAGCATCACCAGTACATACCTAACCCTAACCATTACCAGTACATACCTAACCCTAAACCTAACCATGACCAGTACATACCTAACACTATAGGTATGTACTGGTCATGGTTAGGTTTAGGGTTAGGTATGTACTGGTCATGGTTAGGTTTAGGGTTAGGTATGTACTGGTAATGGTTAGGTTTAGGGTTAGGTATGTACTGGTAATGGTTAGGGTTAGGTATGTACTGGTAATAGTTAGGTTTAGTGTTAGGTATGTATGTAGGTATGTGTGCATGGTGCACTAAGATTCATAACTGGCTGTGATTGTTGTACCCACCACTGCACCCTGTATTCACTGGTTAACTTGACATCATTAACCTCTCGCAGACTTTTCCATTGGTACATTTTCATCTTTAAATCACTTCTTTGTCTGCTGTCCTCATATATCTCCTCCTACATGTCTTTGCGTGAGTGTAGCTACAGCGTGCACTCTCAGGACATGATCACTTGCAGTGTTCCGTCAGTGAGGAATGAACTTGGAAAAAGGGCCTTCTGTTACTCTGCTCCTGCTTCCTGGAATGTCTTACAGAAAGATCTGAAGCTCTCGGCCTTGACCTCTCTGGATGGTTTTGTGAATATGTTGGAATCCTGGCGGGAACCAATGCTGATATGTTCCTGTTTTTGATTTTATACATCTACAATAATGTTTTGCTAGTTTTTATACTTTGTTTAAAAAAATAATAATTATGTATTTCTCTCTTATGTTTTTCTATTGTTTATTGTTTAAGGAAATTTTACCATTGCTGTTCATCAGTCTTTAGTTTGTAGCAGGTCGCTCTTGTAAATGAGCCCACAAGGCTCAATGAGATTTACCCGACTAAATAAAGGTTGAATGAATGAATTTTTTTTACCAATATTGGTTAGGTCTAGGGTTAGATGTGTACTGGTAATGGTTAGGTTTAGGTATGTATTGGTAATGGCTATGTTTAGTATAAAAGCCAGGGTTAGGCTATGGAACTGAATGGAAAATGAATGGAAATCGATGCAAAGTCCCTGCAAAGATAGAAAGACAAATGTGTGTGTGTTTTTGTTTATGCTACTTTGTAAGGCCCATTTTTCCAATTTATACTACACTGTGAGGACCTACTGCTCCTTATGGGGCCAAAGCCCGGGCCACAAAGTGTCATTGGTGAGTTAGGGGTTAGGTTTATGACTAAGGAGTGAATTGAGGATGTGTTAGATTTAGGGTTAGGTATGGTAAGGTTTAGGGTAAAGTTCAGGGTTAGGCTAAAACAATGTGAATGGAAGTCAATGCAAAGTCCCCATAAAGATTGCAAAACAAACCTGTGTGTGTGGGGTGTGTGTGTGTGTGTGTGAGAGAGAGAGAGAGAGAGAGAGAGAGATCGCATGTTAATATTTCTTATGAACCAACTTTTTGACAATTTTAACAAGACTCAGAAAGTAATTACTATTTGGAATCAATCTAATTCAAGATGGCTGCCACAGCTAATCCCTAATCTACCTTAGCCATAGCTAAAATATTTACAACACAACAGATTTAAATAAAAGTTGATGAGGCAGAATCTGAATCTGATTCCCATCATTTTCTCTGAGTGTGCACTGTCATCCCCATTACACACTCTGAGCACTAACAGATTGTTTAAGGTCTTCTGCATTGTCTGTTGCTGTCAACTAGGGATGCACCGATCCACATTTCTCACTTCCGATCCAATACCGATACATAACAACTGAGTATCGACCGATATCGATACTTTTCCGATCCGATATCGGTGTTCAAGCATAGGAGGCTGTAATAATTAAGTTCTTGAAGGGAGAGCACGTATGTTGCACAAAACTCGGACTTGTGTGAGGTAAACCCAAAGAAGACACTCTGAGCCTCACTACAGTAATTCACAAACAAATGGCATACAAGAAGAGGCAGGTCTCTTCCACAGACGTCCTTCTGACTCATGGTGCAAGGAACACTAGTCTAAAATACTGCTAAGCATTATGGGAAATCATCACATTCTACTCCCCATTTTCTAGTCTTATTTTTAATTCTGGCACTATATGAGTTGTAATTCTTGTTGAATTTTATCAACAGATACAGATTTAATCTATAATTGAACACTAATATACCGCTAAGTAACAATGTTAAGACAGAAGTCACAGAGTATGGTGAAATATATGTGCTCTCTGACATCTAGAAAGTATCGGAAATATCGGCAGGTTGGTTCCGATACCCGATTTTCTGCTGGTATCGGATACCGATACCGATACTGGATCGGATCTGCCCCATCCCTATGTCAACCATGTCTATGTGTTAGTTAAAAAAAATTAAAATAAAAAAAATCCCCTGAACCACTTCATGTATTTTAATGAAACTCAGAGCAATCATGAGATTTATCTACAACTCATTCACTTTTACAGTAAACCTGATGAAGCTGACCACCACACTTATTCAGCCGTTATAAAAACAGAAATGCTGATAACTCAATCAACTTTGCAGATATTGAACTAAAATTTGGTTAATTTTTGATTTTGTCATTTAAAATTTTCAATAAAACAAGGAGAAAGCTTTAAGTCAGTAATATTTTCTATTATCTGTCTCTTTGTATCTATCGTGTTCAAAGCATTTCACATACACACCTGCACACACACACACACACACACACACACAAAGCTGCAATAATGGACCTCCTCCATACGATGGCACTCTGGCTCTTTCACAAGGACCTGTCTCCCAAGTTGTGGATTACAAGACAAGCCTTGATTTTTTAAATATAAATCTGACAAAGGAAGCATTGGAGAATATGATCTATTTCAGGAGTAATACCACACAGGCAAACACAGTTTTCAGGGGAATCAAATCTCATAAAATGCAACTTATCAAAAATGATCAAATGGAATTGATCAAATTTGCTACAAGGGTTTTAATTAACCGTTAGAGCCGCAAGCTTTGGTTCACTCTCTCATTGAATTATTGGATACTGTAAGACAGGTTCAATGAGAAACCTCTCCCAAACCTGATAACAGGCTGAGATTGTGCTCTGCAACAGAATTTAGGCTCGCCGTTAATGACTGAGGTGTCCGAAGGCATAAAAGACGCCTCACTCTGTCATGTATGTGGTTATTTGTGCAGCAGGAATCCTCCCTGCTGGGATTTAGCTTTCACATCTGTGCCAATCAATATATCACGGCCATAATGCCAGAGCTGTGACCACAGACACTTTTTTTATTCTTTGAAAAATGTACCTTAAGCTAAAAAGTAATTTGGTGTGAAAGTAAAAAATTAAACTTTGCTATGTGGATAGCATTGCAGTAAGATGTGATAAAGGTTGCAGGCATCGATTGGATCTTTGATACAGGTACTGGGTTTGAGAAAGTTCTTCAGAAAAATAAAGAAATTGCCAACTTAAAGCACTCATGTTTTTTTCTATAAAATGAGACCATTTAATTTGCTTTATGAATTAAAAAAATGGCATGATCTCACCCTTTCTCTGGCCGATTTCAGAGAATCTAAGGATGCCTATTTGATACAAGTTAGCTTCAAGTCAAGTGGAACTTTCTCATTTATTTTTCAGTGAAGCACGTCGTCCTTGCTTTAAGGCTTTTTGCTCAAGTTGAGTATTTTTAATCTGTTAATAGAATGCATATAAGTTTGAAATTTGCTGGTTGTTCAAACACAAACGAACAAGCAAACATTTGATCCTTTTTGACACAGTGACTTCTGAATATGTAGAATTTTTTTAGCTTTCCTCTTGCTGAACATTTTCTTAGAGAGTTTGCTTGTGTTTTTTGTACTTTTATGCCATTAGCAGTTTTAACTTAAAAAAATAAATAAATAGATGACCTAAACCATGTCTTTAATTTTTCTATCAACCTAATATTCTGTTTTTTTATTTTATTTATTTAGGGGATTGTGTCATGATTAAGGACATTAATGCGGAAGCACTGAAGAACCCTTATTACTATGTGACTGCTTTCCATTTGTTTTTTTCTCAATTTTGGATTTGCATCTCCTTCCAGAGCTTTAAAAAACAAGTTAAATTATTTCAGTCAATCAGAAAACGGACGACAATTTAGCTGTGACTTTTGGTAAAAGTAAAATTTACAATATTGATCAAATTAGGAAAAAAATGGAACATTATTTTCAATTCAGTTGAATTCAGTTTGTTTATATAGCGCAAAGTCACAATAGAAGTCATCTCAGGGCGCTGAACAGAAACATTCATATATATAAAAAGTAAGTTAACATAATTTTTCTAAACAGCAGACCGCTTTGAGTTGAACTTCATAGCAGAACTCTCATCTTCAAATTCAAGTTCAAGTAGGATTTTTTGTCATTCACATCACATGTGGTACATGAGTTGAAACGGAATTGTGTACACAGGGTTCCCTCACTGAGGGAACACTGCAGGTAATCATGTCCTGAGAGCGCACGCTGTAGCTGCACTCACGCAGAGACCTGTAGGTTGAGATGTATGAGGGCAGCAGACCAAGAACCAGTGACCAAGATGAAAATGTACCAGTGGAAGAGTCTGTGAAGTTAATGATGTCCAGTTAACCAGTGAATACAGGGTGCAGTGATGGGTACAATATTCACAGCCAGTTATGAATCTTAGTGCACCATGATAGACAACATCCAGCATCTATAGGGTGCTTGTAGGAGAGTTCATGAAGAGAATGTCACCGTAATCAATGGAGGGAAGGAAAGTCACAGATACAAGGTGTTTCCTAGCATTCAGAGTTAGAGTCAGTAACAGCCTTATGGTAGAAGCTGTTTCTCAGTCTAGTGTTCTACACTTAATGATCCTCCACTTCCTGCCTGAGGGGAGTGGGGCAAAAAAGTATGTGTGCTTGGTGAGTGTGGTCCTTCATGATGCAGGTGGCCCTCTTCCTGCATCTTGAGGTGTAAATGTCTGTGATGGAGGAGAGGCTGACTCCAACAGACTTCTGTGCAGCCTTCACCACTCTCTGCAGAGCTTTCCTCTCTTCAACTGTGCAGCCTCCATGCCACACGTTGATGCTGGAGCACAGGATGCTCTCCACTGCACACCTGTAGAAGGAGGTGAGGACTGGGCTGCTCAGACCAGCTCGTCTCAGCCGCCTGAGGAAGTAGAGTCTCTGATGACCTTTCTTGATCAGGCTGGTGGTGTTGTTGCTCCAGCTGAGGTTGTCATTTACATAGTAGGTGCACACCCAAGTACTTGAAGCTGGAGACCACTTCCACTGCAGATCTTCCTATATTTGTGGGGGGTAGATGTGTTCACGATCATCTCCTTTGTCTTCTTCACATTGATGTGAAGGTTGTTCTTCCTGCACCAGTTCTCCAGGTGTTCCACCTCCTGCCTGTAGTTGGACTCATCATTGTTTGTGTTGCATCCCACCACAGCTGTATCATCTGCAAACTTAACAATAATAATAATAATAATAATGAATTCAATTTATAATGCACTTTTCATTAATAAAAATCTCAAAGTGCTACAAAGTGTAACAAAGCAAAGATCAAAATAAAACAAGTGATAAAATCAAATAAAATCAATAATAATATCGACTAAGATCAAAGATAAAATCATGTGGATGCAGATTAGGCTTGCTTAAAAAATAAATAAAATAAAACAAGTGATAAAATCAAGTAAAATCAATAATGATATCAGCTAAGATCAAAGATAAAATCATGTGGAGGCAGAATAGGCTTGCTTAAAAAGAAAAGTCTTTATGCTGCTTTTAAAGTCAACCAGTGACTGTGGAGCTCTCAGGTCGTCAGGGAGGGAGTTCCACAGGCGGGGGGCAGCCACACAGAATGCTCGGTCTCCCATGGTCCTCAATTTGGTCCGAGGAATATGAAGTAAATTACTGTTCTGTGATCGTAGAGACCGGGTGGATGAATATGGTGCAAGAATGTCCTTTAGATAGTCAGGTGAAGTGCCGTGCAAGCATTGATGGGTAATGAGAGCAGTTTTGTACTGAATTCTGTAGGTGACAGGAAGCCAATGGAGGTTATGGAGAATGGGTGTAATATGTTCAGCTTTACAATACGACAGCCTGGATGGGCAGGTGCACAGTTATACGTGAGCTGAGTGAAAAGAAGGGGGCTCAACACACAGCCCTGATGGGAGCCATTGCTAACGGTTATCAGAGTCAGAGTCAGAGTCAGAGAGTCTTTATTGTCATGTGCACCGCATGTGGTACATGTGATGAAATGAGATTATGTACACAGGGTCCCAGTTACATCCAACAACAAATGCAAGAGAAAAACAGTAATAACATCTAGAATTAACTAAGAAAAACATCAACTAGTAATACACTAAGCCCTAATGTAGTAGAAAAACATCATTATAAACAGCAGCACGAACATGAGTCTGTATGAGCAGATGGTCACAGATGAACACAGCAACAAGAAAACAGATCAGCATCAGCATGATGTGATATTTTGCAGTGATTATTCTTATTATTTATTTATTCATGAGTCTAACAGCCTCAGGGTAGAAGCTGTTCCTCAGTCTAGTGGTTCTACATTTGATGCTCCTCAACCTCCGTCCTGAGGGGAGTGGGGCAAAGAGTGAGTGTGCTGGGTGAGTGAGGTCTTTCATGATGCAGGTGGCTCTTTTCCTGCATCTGGAGGTGTAAATGTCTGTGATGGTGGGGAGACTGACTCCAACAGACTTCTGTGCAGCCTTCACCACTCTCTGTAGAGCTTTCCTCTCTTCAACTGTGCAGCCTCCATGCCACACGTTGATGCTGGAGCACAGGATGCTCTCCACTGCACACCTGTAGAACGAGGTGAGAACTGGGCTGCTCAGACCAGCTCGTCTCAGCCGTCTGAGGAAGTAGAGTCTCTGATGACCTTTCTTGATCAGGCTGGTGGTGTTGTTGCTCCAGCTGAGGTTATCATTCATGTGTACACCCAAGTATTTGTAGCTGGAGACCACTTCCACTGCAGATCCACTTATGTTCAGTGGGGCGTGGGTGTGTTTGTTCCTTCTGAAGTCCACAATCATCTCCTTTGTCTTCTTCACATTCATGTGAAGGTTATTCTCTTTGCACCAGCTCTCCAGGTGTTCCACCTCCTGTCTGTAGCTGGACTCATCATTGTTTGTGATGCATCCCACCACCGCTGTATCATCTGCAAACTTAACAATATGACAGCCTGGAAGTGTGGCTGTACAATCATATGTGAGCAGAGTGAACAGAAGAGGGCTCAGCACACATCCTTGAGGAGAGCCAGTGCTGAGGGTTATGGTGGAGGAGGAGAAGTTGTGGATCTTCACGGACTGTGGTCTGTTTGTTAAGAAGTCTAGTACCCAGTTACAAATAGGGGCTTAGTCCAAGTGTAGATAGTTTGTCTATCAGAGTTTGGGGGATCATGGTGTTGAAGGCAGATGTGAAGTCCACAAAGAGCATGTGCACGTATGAGTCCTTCTGATCCAGGTGGGTGAGAGCAGTGTGGACCACAGAGGAGATGGCGTCCCCTGTTGATCGGTTCTCGCGGTATGCGTATTGATGAGGGTCCTCGTTGATGTTGACGATTGTCTTGATGTGGGTCATGACCAGTTTCTCAAAACATTTAGCGACTATCGGAGTGAGGCCCACTGGTCTATAGTCATTCAGACCAGTCACTGTGGAGCTCTTTGGGACTGGGATGATGGTCGCGGTCTTCAGGCAGAGGAGGTGGAGGTGGAGAAGTTGTGGATCCTCACTGACTGGTCTGTTTGTTAAGAAGTCCAGGACCAAGTTGCACGGGGACATCTATTTGCATCTTGAGCAAGCATAAAAGCAACAGTGGAAAGTAAAATCTCCCTCACAAGGAAGAAACCTCCAGCAGAAGCAGGCTCAGGACAAGTGGCCATCTACTTGGACTGCCTGGGTTTGATGAGAACAGAAAGGAAGAACAGATACACAATGGCGGGTCAAGAATCACGTTAAGATAGAAATAATATCAAATGAAAACTATTCAATTTTAGCAATTCAGTTAAGGAAATGAGGTCAATTTGTCCTCCAGTAGTCTAAGCCTACAGCAGCATAACAAGCCAACCCTAACTATAGGATTGATCAAAAAGGAAAGTCTTAAGCCCAGTCCTAAAACTGGACAATGTGTCAGCCTCATGGACAGAAACTGGAAATTGGTTCCACAAAAGCAGAACCTGATAACTGAAATATCTTCCTC
>JBBPBX010036802.1:20014-31280 GCA_038048925.1 Garcialebias charrua | reverse complement strand
TGAAGGGAACTGGCTGAGGCCTAAGGCTGGACTGTTTTTCCAAAACAACAACAGCAACAACATACACAAGGGAAAGCCCTTGGTGTTTATGTTTACTTGGGAGATGTTCCATGGAAGGGTTCCCCTCTCCTCTAACAGGTCTCCAATATCAGGATGGGCCCTCTTTTGACAGTCCTAGTAAGTTGTCTGTTCAAGGAGCAGATAAGGGACTCGTACATGCCCCTTGTGTGTATGAAATTATTGCCCCTGTGGGACCTGGAAGATCACCCTGTGTTTGAACCGGGTTCTTTACCTACACATTGCCATCTGTTTTGCCGCTGGCTTAAGGGGTCTCTTTGCTCTTTTCCTCCTGCTTCCCAAATTTCCAGGGAAGAGGGAGATGGTGGGCAATCACGCTAGCGGAGCACGTTTGTGCTACCTCTAGCTGGTGTTTCATTAATATGTCTAGTGGTAACATCAGGTTGATGTTTCTACATATGGCGTTTTCTTCTCAGTTTAACCTCAAAGTTTTTTCTTCTTCTCTTTCCGCAGACTGCTTCGCTCGACGGGGCTAACTGCGTCACACCGCTACCTCTGCTAACTCGTAGCAAGGCTAGCCAGCGAAAGCGACGCAATGGAGGAGACATCTCAAATTAGAAGAAAAAGGATCTTGGAAGGACTCGGTCGTCTTATCTCGGACATGCCTCCGGAGAAAGGAAAGCGAAAGACAAGACTTCCAAAAAAGACAAGTAGAACGGCGAGTCCGACCTTGCGCGCCTACCCCAGCGGATGCGGTTTTTCCCTCTCAGCGACGGACACCCATGAGGCCTGTCCCGTCTGCTTGCGGATGCTGCACGCGAACATGGCGCTGGAAGCACCCAAATCTTGCCCACACTGCAGCCAGATGCTGGAGGCGGTGAGGAGGCACTGGGCGGACTTCGTCGTCAAGGCTATGGGGACTGCTGCGGCGCGGGCAGACCTGGACACCACTGAGCCTCTGACTCCCACACCAGAGCTCGAGAGCATGGCTTTGGATGACAGCACCCGAGTCGAATGGGGCGACAACCCAGATGTGCTGGCTCCCATGGTGGACTTAACTGTCGAATTTGACACTCGAGGCATGATGAACGAGGACGAGATCTCGATTTCCGCCTCAGGTGAATTCTCTGCAGACGAGGCAGACGTCGGGTACGGGGAACAGGGAGAAGACCTCTCCCGCACCCCGGTACCTGTGCTCCCAGAGACAGACTTTTCCATCCCTGCTCTGTTCGACTTGTGTCACAGAGCAGCGGACGCGTTGCAGGTCCCATGGCCGGACCCTCCACCTCGTCAACAAGTCACGAGGTTGGCAGGAAATTATTTTTATTCAAAGCAGCAGGCCGCCACGAGGCAAAGGATGCCCGTCTTCCCGGACTTCCTCACAGAGCTGACTTGCACCTGGTCTCAGCCCAGGGCACCCATGCTGTTGCCGCTCTCACAGTTTCTCGACGTAGACGGGATGGATGAAGTGGGAATAGCCAACGTGCCTCAAATTGAGGACACGTTGGCGTCTCATCTGGCTCCCAAGTCATCCGGGACTAATCCAACTCTTCCCAGCAAAGCCTGTTGAGCCTCGGCTTCTCTCCTCGAGAAATGCTACAGGGCTCAGGGCCTCGCAGCACGCGCGATGAACGCGTCCGCAATGATGCAGGCCTATCTGGCTGAAAAACTACAGGAGCTCCAGGTAACGTCAGACAAGCAAGCTGCCGCCGAGCTGCTGGATGAAGCCCGCAGGGCAACAGACTTTGTGCTCCGCATGATAGGGACAGCAGTTGTTACTCAGGGCAGAGGAATGGCTGAAGTGGTCATCACAATACGCCATCTGTGGATGACTCTGACTGACCTCCCGGAGGGACAGAAAATTCCTTTTCTCCACCATTCAATAGAACCGACGAAGCTTTTAGGAAAAGCGCTCGATCGAATTCAGACCAGGCTGGACCAGAGGTGCAAACAGGCTGAAGCTCTCCAGGTGGGCATCCCCCAGGAGAACCCCCCTCCCCCCCCCAGGGAGTCAGCTGGGAGCAGAGCACCCTATCCTTGACACCATTCAGCTACACGTGCCCCACCGCAAAAGCGGCCAGCGTACGAGGTCGAGCAACGGCAGAGACCACCGCCGCCTCCACCTCGGACCGAACACGCCTGGAGTAAGAACAGATTTGTTCCCCGCCAGGCGGACCGGTACAGAACCTCCTCGGCGAATCGGGACACCAAACAGAAGTGCCTGATGAACCAGGACCGCTTCATAACTTTACATGATCACCCGCCGATGCGGTACGGGAAATGATCTTTTCACTTCCAGACTTTGTTTGTAGCATGGTACAAAAAGCTGGTGATTCTGTTTTAAACACAATTCATGTTATTTCTGCTGTGAGTGACATAAAGTCAATATGTCATTACACATAAGCACGAATAAAGTTCAAAAAACAGACTCTGTTTTCTTGACTCAAAAAAACAACAACAACAACAAACACAGTAACATCAGCCGAACAGTCCCCTCTGTTCTCCCAGCCGACATAAAGGGCTGGGTCCACCTTCTCCCTTCCTCACGGCTCACGGGGTGTTAGCCTAATTGATAAACCCCAGCAGGGTGCCTTTGTTCTGTCTGCAACAGATAAGCACAGAGGCACCTGTGAACAAGCCAGGGACTCCTCACAGAGGCAGGTGAAGGGGTGTCACGTGTTCCACCCCCCGCTCCGTTCTAAACCACGGAGCCGGGAATACACAAATCAACCAAACCCGTGACATGTCCGCGCTCTAGGAGGGCGCGCCGACAGAATCTGATGACCCACCTTCTTGGCCACTCATTCATCGGACGCCAGTAAGGGACGGGGGGGCTGAGGCAGAAGCCCGTAGGCCAACACCAGTGTCACACATTCATTCTAATGCTGAAGCTGTCCCTTTGTTTTCAATGGGTGACGCGTCATGCTCAAACTGTGATTCTGTAGCGTGTGATCGCGCTCACTATGCTAACCCAAATAGGAAACGGGCTGGAGTCAGGAGATCTGCTCGTTTACAAAACGTGCATTCCCTCCGACCTATGACCCTCAACGAAAAGAGGAAAAATAGACACTCTGTTCAACTTTTATCTAATAATGACAGTAGATTGTCTCTACCTCCATGCACTCTCGGTCAGAGTAGTATGGAGGTACGTCTGAGGGAAGGTCCTCTTCCTAACCTGGTTCACCTTCAAAGGACCACTGAAATTAGGGTTTCTGAGGGAGAGCTGGTTCCACCACCTACTCCTCTCCAGGGACCTTCTACGTCACCAGAAGGAACAGTTTTGCCAATTAGGTTGTGAACTGCGGCTAATTTTAGCCTGGTGGCGGAAAAGAACAGACTGATGGCTTCAGGCCTGCCAGAGAACGTGGTAAAAACCATTCAAAATGCACGTGCTGTGTCAACACAGTCTCTCTAGGCATGGAAATGGCATATTTTTGAAGCCTAGTGCACTGAAAGAAATATTATTTCTTATTCATGTGACTTGACCCAGCTCCTCACCTTTCTTCAGGACTTGCTGGAGAAAGGTCAATCTTTCTCAATGATTAAGGTGTTCCTATCTGCAATTTCAGCTTGTCACGAGAGCTGGGGAAGCAGGACACCTGGCGCGTATCCGCTCATAATAAGATTTATGAAGGGCGTGCTAAGGAGGAGGCCCCCCAGCAGGATTTTGACCCCTGGATGGGATCTTAGCATGGTCTTGGGGGCTCTCTGTGATCCCCCATTCGAACCACTGAGTGACATTAAGATAGATTTATTATCTTACAAGACCGCTCTTCTCCTGGCTCTTTGCTTGGAAAAACGTGTAGGTGACCTCCACGCTTTGTCCGTACATCCAATGTGCACCAGGTTCGCCCCTGACAGGTCAAAGGTCACACTAAGGCCTAATCCCGCATATATTCCCAAAGTTTTGACTTTAAACCCCAGAAGTCTGGACTTTGAACTCTCTTCTTTTCCACCTGCTCCTATCCTCACTCAGGAACAGGAAAGGCTAAAGGTTCTCTGCCCCGTGAGAGCTTTAAGCACTTACATGCAGAGAACAACCGAATGGAGAAAAACAAATCAACTGTTTGCAGGCCCGGATTATCAGATGGGCCAACTGGGCACAGGCCCAGGGGCCCACGCCCACCATGGGGCCCACCGCAGGGAGCCCACTGCAGTTTTGGGGAAGAAAGAAAATAAAATATCCTTAGATTTTAAATACGACAGCCACAGAGATAACCAGTAAGATCCACGCTCTTCCTGTTATTTTTAATTTTTAATTATTTTTTTATCTTCACTGAGTTGGAAACCATAGTAACATGCCGCGCCGCTGGCCCGCCCCCTAACCGAGTTTATAAAACAGGTAGCACTGCGTTGATCGGACTGTGTGAGTTGTCGTATCTGAGAAGCAAAAATGAGTGAGAGTAAGAGAAGTGGTTTCCAAAAACGAAAGAGAAAAAGAAGAGAAGGAGACGTGTTTATTAAAAAGTATGCCATCTATTCATACATTCTTTGCAAAACGTTTGGAGGAAAATCCGGAGAAGGAAGAAGTCGTTGTGGAGGATGCTGACGGTGAGCAAACTAACATGAGTCCGGAGGAGGAGGCTATTGCTAGCTGCACAACACAACCGCTTGAACCTAGCTGTAGCAGCGCCGCCAGTTCAGATTGGTTTTATCGGGTGTGCGACCCAGCATTGTGGGGGACAGTCGATGAAAAGGCTTGCGCTGTCCTTATCGATCGTGGAGCTGCCAGTTTTCATAATCGGGCGGCCAGATATCCAGCTTTTTTTTTAAAGCTAGAAATTAGAAGATTTTGAGCTAACCAGCAACGTTAGCTTGGAAGCGTTGCCTTCTACAAATGAACCCAACCTGAGCTAACAACGGCAGCTAACTTTACTGAAGAAATGTCTACGGTAGAAGAGCTAACAAAACAAGGAATGCTTCAAGTACCAAGAGTCTGAGCTGGTGAGGGTGCTGGACTTTGAGGACTTGGTTTGTGACTTTGCAAAGAAAAATACCAAAAAGAAGAACTTCTAAAGGTAAGAGCCACCGTGCTTTCTGTGAAATGAGTACCGTAGTCCAATGTAAACTGTTATGACTGTGCAGATAATAAATGTAATGTATTTTGCTTATTTTATATACTGTCTGCAAAACATGAATCTTGCATAATTGTGGTGTGATGCTGAGAATTAGTGCTGTAATTGGATTTTGCAGAGTGTGAAGTTGCCCATATCACTTGGTGACTGTTCATAGCTGTGTTATGTGATGGAATCATTATATCTTCAGTCGTAACATTTGAGAAGTGCTTTCTGCTTGAGTGATTTTCAGTGAACACTTTATTGTCATAAGCTTTAGCCATGCACTGGCTTGTGACAATTTATTTCATTTAATTGTTGTTGTGTGATTTATGAGTGAGATGGCAGTACTTGGTATTCATTTTTGACCAATAAGCAGTGGCGCTCCCAAGTGGGGACCCGGGGTGGCATGACAATCAAACATACGTGTAAAACCCAATAAATGTGAGTGTGTGTGTGTTGTGTGTGTTTGTGTGTGTGTATAAATATATATATATAGTAAAATGGGTGTTAGGTTAGGGAGGGGGCCCTGTGAGCTTCGGTGCCCAGGGGCCCCTGGGGTTGTTAATCCGGCCCTGACTGTTTGTGTGCTTTGCTGCACCAGCTACGGGTAAGGCCCTATCAAAACAGTGCCTCTCACACTGGGTGACTGAGACCATTAAAAGGGCATACAGTAGCAAAGGTCAACAGGTGCCCTCTGGAATGTGTGCCCACTCTACTCGGGGCTTGGCTACCTCATGGTCACTGTTCAAGGGTGTACCAGTCGCAGACATTTGCACTGCTGCGAACTGGAGCTCAATGAACACGTTTGCAAAGCATTACAGCTTGGATGTTACTGCGTGTGATGTCACTCAGGCTATCCTTTCTAACATACAGTAGAAAGCGACCTTGAGATGTCTATTGAATAAAGGCGGACGTCCACACTAGGATGCATTTTACTGAGCATTTCAAGGGCGTGAATAGATTACGTTCCCATAGTGATATGTTGCACCGAGTGACAAGACTGATAAGGGAACTGAAAGTTATGCACCATAACTCATGTTCCCTGAAGGAAGGGAACGAGGTGCAACATACCTGGCCCTTTCAATGCTGAAAGCTTGGTGAAGTGCATTCTGGAGATCGATGGATGGGCGTCAGTGGCTTAAGTACCCAGAGGGAGGGGCCTCTGGCGCAACGCTGACGCCCCTGCCATAAAGGCGTGGTTGTATTCCTTCAGGTAAAACTGTGCGGGCCCAATTTCCCATAGTGATATGTTGCACCTCGTTCCCTTCCTTCAGGGAACATGAGTTATGGTGCATAACTTTCAGATTTGAAGGCTGTAATCAGAATATCTTTATTGACATTGCACTAAGGTACAATGGGAACATGTACGCACAGTCGTCCAAAAGATGGACTAAGTGTACGAGGCAGCTGATTATCAGCGCAGCCATCTCATTCCTTATCAGAATGATAATCTTAGATATGAAAAAGGGAGAAGAACCATGAGGGTAGATAGTGGTATTACAAAAAAGATCTTTCACATCTTGTTATTATGACACGATTTGAGACATCAAAAAACTCTACCAGCAAGCACAGTTAAGACAAATTACATATGCATTTGAGGTCCAGGTGGTGAGATTAGTCCATGAGCCTTTTTTCAGCTCAGCCACAGTTCTGGTGATGTTTTCAGCCAGCTTTTCTGATAAGCGCTCATAGAAAGTTCTCGGGAGGGGGAGGGGGGCATAGATGCAGTTGTTGTTCTCTGTTACTCAAGACCCAGGAGAAATTTGATAGTCAGCCCATTTCCAAGATTGTTTGGGAGTCCGATTCAGATAAGCTTGATTCTTGATTTTCTTCAGGCAGACAGTTTTCTTTTCCTACAGCCTTGAGAGTCCATCTGGACGATCCAAATCCAAAATGGTCTAATTGTGGGAATCCGTTCCACTGATCCATGCTATGAATCCTCATCCAGGTTGAACCCATCACGCTGACGGGTCCCAGAAGCCGCGGGTGGCCTACGATTCTCATAAATCGCCTCCACCTTACGGTTAAGCTCGTGAAGCAGCTGATTTAGTGAGGTCATGGCACGGATCAAACTTTCACTCTGACTCAGAAGCTTAGACATGGCCGTAATAGCCGCTGAAGTCTTCCTCAGTTTCCAATAGAACAGGGCTCCGCAGATGCTGAACAGCAAAGCGCCTGCCATCATAAATCCAATTATGTAAACATCTTCAACGTTTTCCACAGACAGGACTGAGAGACATATCCCCTTCCACTCGCCCCAGGAATCCATGACATAACTGCCAGAGTGTGTCTGTGACGGGCAAGCTGGCTCCCCCGGACCTATGTTGCTTTGTAGTAAAATGAGCTCAGTTCATTTTCTATGAGAAAGAACATGGAAGAAAAGGCTAAATATTTCAAAAAGCTAAAGTTGCACCAATACCAAAAGTCAAAGCACCCTTCCAGAACAAGCTGACCATTTTGATTTGTGATTTGTTGAAATAGCACAAAAGCTGTGGGACGAGAAAGATGCAGAACAGCGTACTGAAGAAAAATTGATTGAAATAGTGTGAACGCTTCATAACCATTCAGACAAATATAGGTAGTCCTCGACTTGCGACGGAGATCCGTTCCTACGCGGCGGCGTAAACCGAATTTCGACGTAAGTCGGAACATACGTACATACTGCACCTTATACGTACAGTACTGTATTTTACCAAGCACTTAGCCTATCGTAACACAGTACCCTACATAATTATCAAAAAAACGCTTATATTTGGGAACCATAATGAAGGGGAAAAAAGAGTTAATTTCCTACTGGGATATTGGTGAAGCCTTTCCTCCATCCTTCCTCCGTATTCTCCATTTGTTTACGACGTAAAACCGCCGTCCAGCTCGGTCCATCCTCCATATTCGTTTACAACGTAAAACTGCATTCATAGTACAGTTTTGTTTTGTTTTTCGAATGTCCAGAGGACCAGACTTAGCTTTTTTAGAGAGTACAGGGCAGAATTCCTCCGCAGCTACGTTTATTACGTAAAACCGGAAACTGCGTAACTCGGCTTTTCAAAATAAATTTAAAAAAATAATTTTAATGGGAGATGCGTCGTAACCGCGAAACGTCGTAAGTCGAGACCATCGTAAGTCGAGGACTACCTGTATAAGAATTTGGTGTGGTAGTAGCTGAGGATCACCCAACACAGCTATATCAACAGCAGCAGGTGATGTGCATTCCTACAGAAAAATAAGCTAGAGCTTTTATTTCTACGAAATTTTTTTTTAGTGCTGTTCAACTTCGCCTGGAAAACTGGCTATAAAACAAACAAAAACAACTAAGATCAAACAAAACAATGCAACATGAATAAAAACATCATGACAGTTGCAGTTATTTAAAACAAAGTCTCTATAGGACAGACATGCATGATTTATTCCTTTTGGTAAATAAAAAAAAGATCTTAAAGGGATTTTTTGGGGGTTGAAATCAGAATTGGTGAAAAAGGATTCAAAAGCCTGAAGGAATCAGCTGATGCTATTTCTTCAGCCATTATTTTCATCCGTCACACTGATTTGGGACTTCATGTTTCCAGCTGTGAGCGTAAACACTCTCAACCTGTGTACATGACGGAGACTCCATCTCTGACGTTTGGGGTGTTTACAGACGCTCCATGGTTGAGGGGGATCTCCAAAAGACCCACCTACAGGAACAAATGTGCCACCTCCCTGTTCGGCTGTTGCTCTTTCATCTCGTGCGCTCGACACAGACGCACTGATCTTCAGTGAGCAGAACACCAATTTCGGCCTCTTCTCCTCTAATTAACAGAAAAGTGTGCACTGCTTGGGCAGCTTTTCTTCAAACGTTCAATGGGACCTGCAGACTGAGGGGAGCCGGAGCTGCAGACATGGACTGCTGTGGATATTTACGCATGGCTCTGATGTGGGGGGTGCAGTTAGGAGCCCTGGCACAACACGGTAGGTGAACGTAAAAATGTTTAAGCCTCAAGTTTTCAGCAGCGTCTCACCGTCTCAAGTCTTGTGAATAGAGCCGGGGGTCTGCAACCTGCGGCTCCCGAGCCACATGTTGGACCCCGCAGTAGCTCTTTCAAGCTTCGACCAAAACTACCATAAAACTGAATTTTATTGGTTGTTATAAAACAAGAAAAAAATGACTTTTAGCAGTTTTTCTGTCATTTCTTTTGCAAATATGTGAATAGCTGAGGAGTAGAACATACTCACTTTAACTTTATGCTTTATTTCTATACTCAATTTTTCCACAATAAAAAAAAATGAATAGGTCTGCATAGTTCAGTTTTTATTAATTGGATTTTCAAGAATCTGGCCTTTACATTTACAAAGTATCTTAAAATAATCACAGTTGTAGCAGGTTGTTGCGGCTCAGAACACTTTACACAGAGGCATAAAAATGGCTTATTTATCGTAAAGGTCGCAGACCCCTGCAACAGTAATGTGTTCTTTTTGCTGATGATACTGCTTTTTTGTTTGTTTGTTTTTGTTTGTTTGTTTGTTTGTTTGTTCGGCCAAGGATTTGGAACAGATCACTTGATTTTGTGATCACTCCAAAACAACAGATTTTGGAGTTTGTCAAAATACAAACTTAAATTATCATTAAACCTAGATAAAACTAGTTACATGATATTTAGTAATAAAAAGACAACATTTGATGTTCCATTTAAAATTTATGGTGTTGAGATAGAGTAAGTGAGGTGAAGTTTTGGGGCGTTATTATTGATGATAAACTGTCGTGGAAACAGCACATTAATTATGTAAAAACAAAAATATCTAAATCTATTGCAGTACTGTACAAAGTCAAGGACTTATTTAAAGATAAAGCTTTGTATTTGTTGTATAACACAATCATTGTTCCACATTTAATTTATTGTGTTGATGTTTGGGAAAAGTGTGTAAATCAATTACAAAGCCTATTTTTATTTTACAGAAAAGAGCTGTAAGAATTATCACAAGAAAGCATTACTGTCATCCATCCAGTAAATTATTTAATCAACTGAAATTACTGAAGTTTTATGAGTTGGTGGATTATAATATTTTGTTAGTAATGTACAGGTGGTCCCCGACTTACGACGGCCTCGACTTACGATGTTCCGACTTTACGAACGAGCTCCGTTGAAAAGCATTATATCGAGTTATGGCATATATGCGGCTTTATGACGCAGCGTTAGCATACATTTTCCGAGCATAGGAACGGAACTCATTCGTAAGTCGGGGACTACCTGTGTACATATATTCACACACACACACACATATATATATATATATATATATATATATATATATATATATATTTTTATTTTTTCTTCTTTCGGCTTTTCCCTGCGTTAGGGGTCACCACAGCGATCTAGTCGCACGAAGATTTGGCAGTTGTTTTTACGCCGGATGCCCTTCCTGACACAACCACAGACCACCGAGCAACCACAGCCCTCTGTGTGGAGTAGAGAGCTGATATCTAGGGTTCCCGGGGGAGCAGATGGTGTGGGTTAAGGGCCTTGCTCAAGGGCCCAGAGTGGGGCAGATGAGGGTGGAGACAGGTGTGACCGCTTCACTTATCCCACCCACATCTTTGATGTTGTCGGTACCGGGGCTTGAACCGGCGATCTTCCGATCACAAGCGCACCTTCTTAACCTCTGCGCCACCACTCCCATTTATATATATATATATGTATATATATATATATATATATATATATATATATATATATATATATATATATATATATATATATATATATATATATATACAGGTAGTCCCCGATTTACGAGCGAGATCCGTTACAACGAGGCGCTCGTAAACCGGAAATCTCGTAATTTGGAACGGCCGCCATTTCGCTCGTAAATCCGGAAATCCGCTCGTAAATTGGAACGGTTTTCGCTAGCGCGCCTAAAAACACTCTATTTTCATCTAAAAACTACTTTTGAGTGCATAAAAATGATCGGAAACGTGTGTTTATATGCTTAACTAGCTAACTGTAGTGAAAAAACACATGAAAACTCAGTATTTTTTTCGTTTTTTCCAAAAATGTGCAGCTCGTAAGTCTGGAACCTCGCAGATCAGAGCGCTCGTAAATCGGGGACTACCTGTATATATATATATATATATATGTATATATATATATATATATATATATATATATATATATGTATATATATATATATATATATATATATATATATATATATATATA
>JBBPBX010036802.1:0-12633 GCA_038048925.1 Garcialebias charrua | reverse complement strand
CAGCTGTTTTGAGCTCCTTTCAGCTTCTTTCTGCTAACGACAACCTGCTTGTGCGTCTTCTGACTTCTTTCTCTTCATTTCAGCTTGTTATGCCTCTTTCAGCTTATCGTATTTCTGCAAGTTTTAGCCTTTTCTGCTATTTCAGCTGCTATTTAGTTGTTTTTATTAGCTTGTTCAGCTAACTCTACTTTGGTTGCACTCATTTTAACTTTTTGTAGTCTAAAACAACAAAAATGTGCTCCCCCATGTCCTTATGGTAATTTAAGCTTCTTTTTGCAAATTTTAGCTACTATACAGCTGTTTAAAAAAATTTATATATTTATTTTATTTTATTTTTTATTATTATATTTTGCTCATTTGTTTTTTATTTATTTATTTTCAGGTAATTTCCACTTTTTTGTATTCATTTCTGCCTAATTGGGGAAATATGTTTTTTTCTGCTTTCTTTTGCTAATTTAAGCTTGTTCTGCCTTTTCAGCTACATTTTTTAGCATAATATAAATTGCAGCTGTTTTCAGATGAATTCAAGTTTTTCATGGTAATTTCTGCTACTTTCAGCCTAATCAAATTATTTCTTTTAATTTCAAATTTTTATGCTTCTTTCAGCTTATCTCTACTAGTTTCAGTTATTTCAGCTACTATTTATCGTAGCTATATACAAAAAAATGTTTATTTATTCATAGCTGTTTGAATGCAGATTTTAGCTTTTTCAGCCAATTCCACATTTTTTGCACTCATTTCAACTTTTTTGTTTGTTCTTCTTTCTCCTGCTGATTTAGTTCTACACTTTCAGCTACGTTTCAGTATATGTTCTTGTTGTTGTTGCAAGTTCTTCTGCAATAAGCTTTCACACTGGATTTTGACAAGAAATGCAATATCTCTAGGATGGTTTTTCATTAAGTTCTTGCTTAAAGCCAACTTGTTGGTGAGCAGTTTTTCTCCCCAGCTGTGTTGTTTGCGTTTATTTTGGTCATAAAGACATCGTTTAGGTCAGCTCGTCTCCTTTTCAGCTTATCTTTATCTGCAGGGCGTCCAACAACACATCACAGCAAACAGCTGTAAGCTTTATGGGGGGCACATCATAAAATGTAATGATGTGGGAACTTCACGAAGCTCTGTAGATAAAAACACCAGATATGTCTGAATGTACCACAACTTGGCTTAACTGCCAATTAAACAATCTTACTGCTTACTTACTGTAGTCAAAAGTTCACATACACTCACTGAATGTCACTAATGTTGGACTGGACGCCAGTGTCCTTGTCCAGATTTAGCGGACCAAAGAAGCTGAGAAACCTCCAAGCTGGACTGCAGCTCTACACATGGCCAAGACGAATGTCTTCTGGAGAAAATTTTGATGGTCAGATGAGTAAAAGACTGAGCTGTTTGGACACTATGGCAAGTTTGGAGGAGTCAGTGTGTGGCTTTCAGTTCTAAGAACTTAAAGAGGGACTAAACTCAAAATTAACTTTTTTAACTGATAAACTCCCTAGAATGTGTCTAAAATGTTGTATAGCACTATGTCTGTGTTAATCTCCACATATTTGTGCATATAGTTTAAATTGGCAATATTTGGTCTAAAAACGTGTTTACAGTAAACCTATGGGTTAAACAGAGGAATTGCACTTTAATTTTCTTATTGGTCTAGGGTTCTCGCTGTGTCGTGTTTTCTCACTCTGACGTCATGAAAGTGGTTCAAGCAGAGCCAATCCCCTGCAGAGATGGAAGGTCCTCGCTGCAGTTCATACCTTATATGGAAGTGGTACATTGCACTCAGGAAAAGTACTGCAACAACGCATATTATAGTTTTTGGAATGGCACTAGTTATTTGTGTATTTTAACCTATTTATTCGAAGAATACCCTTCACTTAATCGAAACTATTTGGTTGTATTTGTTTTCTTATTGTGCAATGGACGAGTGATGCCTGAATGCCAAGTTGGGTCAGTGGTGGTGGTGCAAGTTTGGGATCCAGAAGACCCAGGTTCAATCCCCGGTCACAGAAAACCTTATGGTATTATTATTTTTTCAAGCCTTTTGTTTTGGATAGATCGGGTGAGAATAGATAAATACATCTACATAATTATTATATGTTGTTGCCTGTTGTAAGTTGTTTGCTAGAGTTTTAGTTTGTTTTGGATTGTTGCTGGAGGGGGCGTGAACACAGCATAACCCCCCCAACTCCTCCCCTCCTTGTCTCTCGACACACCCATTTTGAGGCAGTTCTATTTCATGCAGGCTGCCGCCTTTTAAGCCATGCCCTAGTGGGTTTATCCCTGCGCTTTGCGCCAATCACTGAAGACTTCTAGTCCACGCCCACCTGCCGTGGAACCCGCCTCGGTCTGCTATTTAGTGTGCAACTACTACCTCATACATAAACTGTGTACATTAACTCATACGCTGCTTTGCCACTTTGCAAATGTCAATGCTAGAAACCTTTAGTTTATTTTAGTTATACTTTTTATACTCTTTTTTTTTATACTAGTATGCAAAAACTCAGGACAGTATTATGTTCATTAAATGTTTAATGTTTTAGTTTTAGAGTTGGTGTAAATTTTCATACTCTTATTCCACTATGCAAAAAACTCAGGACAGTGTTAGTTTTACTATTTTATGCTTATGTCAATTATTATATGTTTCAGTGTTTCAATGTTTAGATGTTTACTGTTGCACCGAGGGACTGAGAGAAACGCAATTTCGGTCCTGTGTATGTCCTGTACAGTACATATTGCAGATCTGACAATAAAGTTGACTTTGACTTGACTTTGACTGTTGACCGAGAGTCGACTCTCTAAAAATTTTCACGCCATATGATACATAAGATTTCATCCTACGATGGCTTCCAGACGATCTTTTAAGAAGTGCACAGGATGCAACCCCGGCTTCATGCTACAGGCCGACAAGCATCTTGTCTGCGAGATGTTTCTTGGACCCGAACATGTACAGCAGGCAATGGTTCAGCACCCGGAGTGTCTCGCCTGCCAGCTCCTGTCTGAGGACAAAAAAGAGCGCCGGTTTGACCTCGTTGTCTGGACGGCAACGAAGGCTCAGCTGATGGTGGTCGCTCCGCCCCCCTGTGGTTCCTGGAGAAGGGGGATTATGAGTCCACGGGGGTAAGGCCGGCCTGTCCCCCGCTGGGGGTTCGGGTCCGGTCTCACCTTTCATTCCTCAGCTGGAAGGTGCTAGCAGTTGTGTTGCCCCACTTCTGTTGAAGTGCGTGGAACCGACCCTACCCCCCACCGAGGGAGAAACGCGTAGCTACCAGCTTGCCCGCCAGCAGATCTGGGCCTAGTGACCCGCCAGCTTTTTGACACGGAGTCGTGCAACAGCCGGGCACCGTCTCCTGAGGGCGAAGGACAGCCGGATCCCGTCACGATCGAGCAAGGTCCTCACATCAACCTGGCCAATGCGTTGCCCGACATCATCAGGTGGGTAGCGAGTATGTGCAACATGACGGTCCTTGAGAGACCACACAGGCGTCTTCCACACCAATCCTGGCAGGACGGTTTGCTGCAAAGCCGGTGAACCAGGCGCAGATGATCTGGCTGTGCGTCCCGGACATCCTCTCCTTGCTGCAGGCAGAAAGGCATGACCCGCTGAAAATGAGAGCTTCTGTCTCGTCATTTGTTCCGGTGACGAAGGTCATGGGGCTGACGGACGAGACCTTTCCCCCGGTCCCGCCGCTGGAGCAAAGCTTGTCCGCGGTTTTCGGACTGAAAGTCGCAAAACATGTGGGGAAGCCCGCCACACCACCCTCACCTGCAGATCAGTTTGCCACGAAGATGCAGGACCGCATCCACAGGTGTGCTTCGCAGGTTAGTGCCGTGGCAAATAATATTGCGCTCCTGGCGATCGGAGTCGGGTGGGAGCCGACGCACGAGAACGCAGGAGCAGCTCTCAACGCGATCACCAACCTGTACGGGGCACTGGCGACCTGCTCTGCACAGATCACAGCGTGGGCCACGCTGTTCCAATGACAAGTCTGGCTCAAACTGTCTCCCACTATCACAGAGGAGGTTAAACGTCAGCTTTTGGAGGGGCTGATTTCACCACAGGGTCTGTTCGGTGAGCACTACCAGGCCGTGTTTGAGCAGCTGCGCTCATCCATGGACGCGCTCGAGCAGGTGAAGAAACACGCAGCATCGCCTCGGGCAGATCCTTGTGTTACATGTGGACCGGTGCACCATAGGGAGCAGAGCAGGGCATACCGCAGCGTGCAGAGACTTTCATCCCCGTCATAGACCTTTGCTGTGCCGGAAACCCCAGCTCCGTCCAGAGGACACCCGGCTCACTATTACCAGCGGGCCGGGAGCTCCAGAGGTAGGGGTTGCCAGCAGACCTCATGGACCAGCCAGCACCAGAGTGCTAAAAGAGACATGTTTAAAAAATGACGGTGTGAAGGGGATGGGTTCTGCAGCTTTTTGTTTTCTGAAAATAAAGGTTCTGTCTTTGAAAACAGTGTTTTTTATTCAGACATGCTGGTTTCCTCTTTTCCGAGGTCCGTGAACGTATCTCCAGGTTTGTGCAGTACAAACAAAGCAAATTCTTTCACACAAAGCCAAGCTACGAGTGGTTTCGATGTTCCCCCTGCAACCACTCCAGCCCCACCTCCCCACATGAGGACGGGGGCATGCATACGTGACTGCCAGCAGGCACACAGCGATGCACTGCACAGTCATGTTAGACAAACATCTGCACTTGTTAACACTGTTAACTCTCATGAGCCTGGCCTGGACACAATAGTTCTCGCCAGGACTTTTCTGTCTTCTTCAACAACGAGTCAAACAACAAGTAATGTCACTGACCCGTCTCAAAAAAGACGTTTCTCATGCATACATAATTCAAACGTGTGTCAGTGCTGCACCCGTGAGGCGGCGGCCTGTAAACGTCCCTTTTCAGACCGGCCTCCCTTGGGCAAACGCGGACTCTGTCCACTTGGCGGCGGTAGAGGCCAGATTATGTCTCCTCAGGCAGCAGAACAAGATGGCTGCCCCCTTGACAGATCACATATCGATTTGGCTGAAAACTTCCTCTCTGAACAAATGGTTATGGCATCTGGTTCGAGACAGTTACACTCTACAGTTTGCAATGACGCCACCCAGGTTCAACGGAGTTTTGGAAACAAAACTCTTATCTCTTGCACAGGGCGCGGCGCTGAGATTGGAACTTTTGGTGAAACACGTCATTTCCTGGGTCCCTCCGGGCGAGGAAGTGAACGGTTTTTATTCAAAATATTTCCTAGGCCCCTAGAAATCAGGGAGTCTCAGGCCAATTTTAGACTTGTCAATTTTCAACGACTACATTATGAAACGTCCTTTTCATATGTTAACGTTGAAGCGTGTTCTCGAGAACGTGACGTCAGAGGACTGGATGGTACTAATCGATCTCAGAGACGCTTACTTCCATATACCAATCGTCCCAAAACACAGGAAGTTCCTCAGGTTTGCCTTTCAGGGAACCTGCTACGAGTTAAATCGCTTACCCTTCGGGTACGTGCTTGCGTCGCTGACTTTTACAAAGGTCATCGAAGCAGCGCTACAACCGCTGTGTTAGAGGGGCTTCCGAGTCTTGTATTACATCAACAATCTGTTGCTTCTGGCTGGATCCAAGATGGAGGCAGCAACACAGACGGAGATTTTGGTGAGTCATCTGACCAGTTTAGGCTTCGCCATAAATTGGGAGAAAAGCTCTGTTTCACCAGCTCAACAGATACTTTTTCTGGGTGTCAACTTATGCTCAATAACAATGAAAGCGGTTCTGTCGAACCAGAGAAAAGAATCGCTGACGTCACTCCTCCACCACGTCCAGCCGTACACCACGGTGTCGGTGATCACAATTATATGGCTGTTAGGAATGATGGCCGCAGGACACACAGTGGTAAAACTAGGTTTATTACACATGCAGAAGTTGCAGAGGTGGTTTATTCGTCAGAGAATAGACCTTGTACGCCACAAAAGGCGCCAGCTCACGGTCCCCCACTCTATGAGGACGGACCTGGTGTTCTGGAGGAATTCCAGGACTCTGTCAGCGGGGGTTTCTCTAGGCAAAGTGACATCACGGAAGGCAGTCTTTACCGATACGTCTGTTTCCGGTTGGGGAGGGACATGTCAGTCTCAGAAAGTGGGCGGGACGTGGCCACCCGACACGTCTCTCCACATAAACGTGTTGGAGTTATTGACAGTACACAAAGTTCTGAAACACTTTGTACACATGCTTCTTCAACAGGATGTCCTCCTACACACGGACAACATAACAGCCACAGCTTACATAAACTGCGAGGGCGGGGTTCAATCAGCCCAGCTGTTGAAAACAACCAGGGAGCTGCTCTGCTGGGCAAACGTTCACCTAAGATCACTGAGGGTTGTTTACATCCCAGGTGTGCTAAACAGAGGTGCCAACATCATGTCGAGAGGGGGGCCTCTGGACAGAGATTGGATGTTACACCCAGACCTGGTGCCTCAAATCTGGTCCAGGTTCAGGAGGCAGAGGTGGATTTGTTTGCGACGCGAGATAATTCACAGTGCTCCCTGTTCTTCTCCCTGAGTCCCCTCGACACCCCCTCCCCCCATTAGGGGTGGACACATTTGCTCACAAACCGTGGCTGAGTGTATTATGCTATGCTTTCCCTCCAGTTCCTCTGCTATCAACACTGCTGGAAAGAGTGAGAGAGGAGGGAGTATCAGTCATTCTGATTGCTCCAGAGCGCGTGAACGCACCATGGTTTCCGGTCCTGCAGCAGCTGATAGGCCGTTCCTGGAAACCCCCTTGGAGAGACGATGCTCTACTGCAGGCAGGGGGGCGCAATAAGGAGCCCTCCGGTGATAGGTCAGCATCTGTGGGCCTGGATGCTGAACGACAGCGTCTAGAAAACCTTGGTTTCTCTAAAGATGTCACTGGAACCATTCAGGGCTCACGTGCACAGTCTACAACAGCTGTTTATGCTTCAAAATGGGCTGCTTTTCAGCGTTGGTGTGTGGAGAGACATCTGGACCCATGTTCAAGTCACTTGGGTCCAATTTTGTCTTTATTACAACTATTACTAGACAGAAATTTAGCTTTCAGCACCATTAAAACATATGCTGCAGCAATTTCTTCATGTCATGAGGGATTTAATGATAGAACAGTGTTTAATCATCCCCTAATGAAACGTTTTTTGAAGGGTGCTCGTTGTCTTGCCGGTTTCCCAGTCCTTGGCTCCTCAATAGGACCTGGCTACTGTGTTGAACGCACTAACTAAGGATCCTTTTGAGCCACTAAATGAGGTTCAACTAAAGTTTCTGTCATTTAAAACGACTCTGTTGTTGGCTCTTACATCAGCTAAAAGAGTAAGTGACCTTTCTGGACTGTCTGTTTCTCTTTCCTTCTTAAAAATACAAGGAGATGGGAGTTCTGCTGAACTTAGGCCTAATCCAGCATTCATACCTAAGGTCATAACGTCTTCATTCAAGTCCAGGATCATTACACTGGATGGTTTTTGCCTTCCTCCTCACTCTAAACCAGAGGAGGAGCAGCTTCACTTGCTTTGCCCGGTTCGAGCTCTCAGATGTTAGGTAGAATGCATAGCCGCAATACGTAAATCTTATAAGCTCTTTGTACATTTCAGAGAAGGCTCTCAGGGTCAACCCTTGACTCCTCAGCGGTTGTCGCATTGGTTGTGTGAGGCCATCTCCCAAGCTTACAGTTCTGCTGGCCTACAGCCTCCCAAGGGCATTAAAGCTCATTCCACTCAAGGAATGTCGACTTCCACAGCCTTGTTCAACGGTCTGTCTGTATAGGATATCTGATCTGCAGCTTCCTGATCAGTAACTCCTTTCATCCATTTTTATCTGCGAGATGTCTCCAGCTCCTCTTTGACACTTTCTGTCCTCAGGGTTGCAGCAGAGTAAAAACTTTCATTATCAATAAAATTATTGATTACATGACACAGTCGTTTCTGTCTTTATTGATGGGTGATACAGTACAGCAGAGTCAGTAGAACGTGTGGTTCGTGCTTCTGACTTTGCTTCGATTAATTTTATTTCACCATCAGTTATCGGGTTGTTCACCTGCTAGTACCTTCATTGAAGGTTGCGGTTGCCTGGTTGTTTGGTTCCAGTCAGACCCAGTGAGGCATGGACCATATCCTGCCCCGCCTTTAACCCACTAGGGCGTGGCTTAAAGGGTGGCAGCCTGCATGAAATAGAACGTTGGTTATGTATTGTAACCCCAGATTCTATGAATGCAGGCATAGCCCTTTAAGCCCCTGGGCCTCCCTGGCTCTCAATTGGCTAAAAATTTTACCTTGTCGGGAGTCGACTCTCAGTCAGCAGCACACTAAATAGCAGACCGAGGCGGGGTGGGCGTGGACTAGAAGCATTCAGTGATTGGCGCGAAGCGCAGGGATAAACCCAGCATGGCTTAAAGGGCTACGCCTGCATTCATAGAATCTGGGGTTACAATATGTAACCAACGTTTTTGAATCTGGTATGGGGGCGGAGCTATATTCTGACGGTGGGGTGAGCTCCCCTTTAATTAGGCATGGTCAAACCTGCAAACTCACAGGGGATGAAAAAGGTGACAAACCTATAGCGTCTAGGTTACTAATGGGCGGACCTGGGTCCGGCTCCAGATCTAGTGATGGTTCTGTCCGGACCCATGCCCAATCTGATAAATTCACAAAAACAGATACATTTCCATGGAGCATTTTTCCAGCGATAGACAGCTTGGATGAAGAGACAAGCAGAGAAGCAGGAGGTGTGTTTTGGAGGTTCACTCTACTTCAGGTGTTACAGTAATAGCGTCACTCACTTAATGAGCCAGTCAGCAAGCTCTCAGAATTGACAAGTTGACGAGTTGAGGAGGAGGAAAGAGGAAGAGACTGCACGTTGTGCTCCAAAATAAGAAAAGTCGATGCTGAAAACTGTTTTAAAGATGAATGGACAGAGAAAATATTCCGGCAGGCAGTTCAAAACCTGTTTGCCTCATATGCTCTGAAACGTTCGCATTAATTAAAAGTGGCAACGTGAAGCGCTCTTCACTATATCTCTTTAGAACAACGTTATCTGCTGAAGTCATAGCAGAGAGCAGCAAATTCACTGAACTTCAGGCGCCGTATGACAGATCCACCCTCCTCACCACAAATACTGTCACAGCCCTGCAGCGGGCTGCATGTTCACTCAAGGTACATTAGTGACGGGACTGTCCTGAAGGAGTGCTTAAATGCTGTTGCTGAGACATTTGATGGAAAACAAAAAGACGAGACATATGGATAAAAAATCTAACAAATCCCGATGTCAGCTTCAACAGCAGAAAATCAGAAATATTCGCAGATGATGTGCTGGCACAGCTGGATGCAGCTGTTCAGAGTCCACCATGCATCTCTTTGGCAATAGACGAGTCTACAGATGTTGCTGATGATGCTCAACTTCCTACATGAGAATGGCTCTGACTCCATTCCAACCTAGATTTAAATTACTGGCAGGACAATCCCATGCCCATTTCAGTCATTAAGAAAAGTAATATAAAGAATAATCAAAAAAAAAGAAAAGGTGGTGTTAAAAGCTCTGTTTTCAGTTTTTTTCTAAAAGAGACATTTTTATTTATTGTTTTCTGAAGATGCCGACATGTTTTACTTGAAAACTTTTTTTTATCTTTACTTTGCTCTGTTTACACTTTTTATACTAAAAGAGACACTTTTTAAATTGTTTTCTGTTTTCTAAAAATGCTCATTTTTTTACTTCATGTGTAAACCTTCAATTCTTGGACCACTTCAGTTTCAGAAAAAAAGGCTTATTAGGCTCTGTTTGCACATTTAAGATGTATTTTATTCTGAGCTTTCAGTTTTAATCTGAAATAAAGGCCTTCAATTTATTTGCCTGGGACTACTTTTAATTATGGAGCTAGTTGTTTACTAAAGTGCAGGTTGTTAACAGTGAAAATGTGAACACGGGTAGACAATAAGACAAACGGACTTTCATTTGGAACTTTTAAGGAAATTTTAATGGACCTCAGTGAGTTTTAATTGAATCCCCCTGATATAGTGCCTGTACTGTGTGTGTGGTGGGGTGTGGGGCTGAACTGTCTGCGTACAGTATGCACGTACGGACACGCGTACGGACGTAGCTATAGTGGAGCCTTTAGCTTTTTTGATATGCCATCTATCATGCCTCAGAGAAAGAAAACCCATAATCTTAGTTCTAAAAAGCTAAGTCTGGTCCTCTGGACATTTGAATGTCCAGAGGACCAGACTTAGACTTTTTAGATATTTCTACCTGGATTATTGAGCATGCATCAGGGCATAATCTTAGTTGTTTTAAGACCATAATATCCCAATTTAATATTTTTTTTTCCTGTGAAACTATTGAATTCCCTATACATCTGAGCTCCCTCTTTACTTCTACAGTATTCTACCAGGAGAGACGGTTCATTAGCTCCCTGCCCCCTCCCATCTCTGTAAACTCATTAAGCCTGCAGGCTGAGTTTAGTCGACACTCATCCTCCCCAAAGATCTGGCTGTTTTGATGACCTGTGACCTCGAGTCCCTTCTGCGGAGCTTCCAGACAAGTTGCACACTCCAACAGGCGACAATGTAAACAGAAGCATTTGCTTTTAAGAAGTCATCGACAGGAAGACCAACCGTGTTTAGGCTTAGGGAGCACCAGTTGTCACATTGTTCTGTCTATTAACAACTTTGAGTGTCTTAAAACGTTCCAAACGTCCCAAATGTATCTTGCCTTCTAGACGTGAAGCTTGTTCATTCCAACAAAGATCTCTGTTGACAACTTTTTCACTGTAGAACATTTAAGTTCCCTGGTCATTTGAGCCTTCAGCTGCATGAAGTGCAATCCAACTAGCATCCTTTCCAGGGGCGTTTCAAGAGAAAGAATCTCAAAAGGAATGTTTGTTACACACAACACATAATTTGTCAAGTTTTACACAATAAAATGTATTTTATTTGAGTTAATAGAGTAGAGATGTGTCAACTTTTGTTTTAAGACAGTCCTCAAAGTCTTTCATTTTGTAATTAAATAAAGTTTTCACTGTGTTTGGAGATTTGGATGAAACTGAAAAACCAGCTGACTGAACTTTAAACTAAAAATTTGAGCAATCTCTTTAAATCTTTGTTGTAAAAACAATGAAAAAGTGCAACAATCAGGATTATTCCCTGTTTTTCAAACTACTTAAAACTAGGGGTGCACCGATTGCAGTTTTCTGGCCAATCACCGATTTCTAAAAAGTCTGATCTGCCGATTCCAATTTTTGGCCGATACCAATCTCATTTTATAGGCAACACTGTCAGGTGTTAGAAGGTCACAATGCACCTTCAATTTTCCATTCTTATTGTATTGAAAAACACCCAAACACCCTTGAACAATATCCTAGAAACAATACAAACTGGTTTTAACTGGCCATGAGGCAGTGCTCTGAAATATAAATGAAGTTCAGACAATTGTTGTTAAAACAATTTTTTTTTTGTAAAAATCGGTTTCTCGTGTAAGTGTTGGCTGATTTCCGATTTCCCAAAATTAAGGAAATGAGGGCCAGCCGGCCGATTTATCGGTGCACCCCTACATAAAACCAAAGACTCGACTTATATGTATTGTAAATCTAATTTTTTTAGCTCCAGTCCATTAAAAAAACATTTGTTATACTTGAGAATTTTTTTGGTTTACTTGATCACAAATTTCAATAAATGAGGGTTTAAGTAATAGCTGCTGATAATACGGTCAACTAAACACACCCATAAGGCCCCTAGGATTGAGTTCATTGGTTCTTGGAGGTTCATAAGTTCAAACTTCTAAATAACACTCAAATAAGACATGTCATAGTTCTGAAAAAATGGTACAGTATTTAAAGTATTTAAATCTACAGACTGCTTGGACTTTGGCCGAAGAGAAACTGAAGTCCAAGTGGTGATTCCCATAACATCTTGAGGTGTGTTGGTTTTGTCTAACTCTGTAAGTTCTGACTGGAGCCAAACAGCTGGGCTTTTCAAAGATAAAAACCTAATCTAATTCTGGCCTGAGATTTTTCAGTTTCCAGGGAGTTAAAAGGAGAGAGCTCAGGGTGGATTGACACTGTTTCAGTCAAAGTAAGCCCATACAAATTTAACTATGTTAGGATTTTCATCAGTATGCGTACCGCGAGAACCGATCAACAGAGGACGCCATCTCTTCTGTGGTCCACACTGCTCTCACCCACCTGGATCAGAAGGACTCATATGTCCTTATGCTCTTTGTAGACTTCACATCTGCCTTCAATACCATGATCCCCCAAACCCTGATAGACAAACTATCCACACTTGGACTAAGCCCCTCCGTTTGTAACTGGGTACTAGACTTCTTAACAAACAGACCTATATCCGTGAAGATCCACAACATCTCCTCCTCCATCATAACCCTCAGCACTGGCTCTCCTCAAGGATGTGTGTTGAGCCCTCTCCTGTTCACTCTGCTCACATATGATTGTGCAGCCACCCATCCAGGCTGTCATATTGTAAAGTTTGCAGATGATACAGCGGTGGTGGGATACATCACAAACAATGATGAGTCCAGCTACAGACAGGAGGTGGAACACCTGGAAAGCTAGTGCAAGGACAATAACCTTCACATGAATGTGAAGAAGACAAAGGAGATGATTGTGGACTTCAGAAGGAA
>JBBPBX010036801.1:0-21881 GCA_038048925.1 Garcialebias charrua | reverse complement strand
TAAATATGCATTAAGATAGGCCTCTGTCAAAACACATGCAGCATCTGACTTTTGAATCTCGGCTACTGTGGTTATTGATCAGATCGGATCAGATTTAATATGAAGGTGTGTCCAGAAACTGACTCACTGTGACTTCACTGGGAAAAACAACAACATGGCTGGACTCATATGCAACCTTGCTCAAAGAACTTTTGAGGGGCTTACGCAAGGAACGACTGAAAACAACAAAGGCACCAAAAGAACAAAAGACTGTCCACAGAAACTTTCAGCCGAGCAGAGGCAAAGACTTTCTCAAAGAACTGTCAAAACATGGTCATCAGACACAAATGGCCAGAACATACGGTCCGGATTTGGGGGGATCCTGACGAGAATCAGAACCCAGTGAACGTCTCACTGGGAGCTGGAACAAGAGAAAGCTGAACACGTTCTCCGAACAGACAAGAGAACAAATTGTCCTGAAGTCACCCATACCAGCAAAGGCCGCACCCCATATTGATCTGTGAGGATCTGTTATTGATCTTAGTATCCAGGATCAAAACTACAGTTGCTATGATAAATTACACATAGACACATTTAGGGCCTGCTAGAGCGGGCCTCATGATTCTCAGTTATACTATGCTCAGTTGGATCTGACGACTTGCTTTTTCTGGTTCCTGTAACTCTGTGGTGAAGCTTAAGGAAAGCAAGGGAAATGATCCCAGCTCCTGACCCTAAAACGAGTTAACTTTTATATTTTTGTTTTTGCAGGATAAAATTTGTGTCTCCACAAACATTCATACAAGGTTTTAATAAGACTGAAGAGAGGGCAGCAGTTATCCTTGGCGGAGTGCATGTTGGAAATCTGATGTGTCACAAGGGGAACATTTTGGTAAATGATTATAACTTTAAAGAAAATGAGATTATATTGTAGATTACAGTTAGCTATATGGTTGTGAAAACCAAATTAGTGGTGGCAATAGGCTGAGGTTTAGGAAACATCTGACACTATTGCTCAGGTTAAAGGATGGTAAAATTAGACTCAATTTCCAATTTAACAACCTAATAACTTTGGTGTGTAGACTGCAGACTTGAAACAAGGTGGAGTTTTGTTTCAAAATGGGGTTAAGAGGTTGACAGATGATTCTAAAAATAGAGAGGTTGAAATTGGTCCCTAGAAAGAACTAATTAGAAATAACTAGATTGTAAATGTTCCCTAGAAACAACTAGGGTGAAAAATGTTTCCTAGAAAATAACTAGATTGTAAATGTTTCCTAGAAACAACTAGGTTGACAAATGTTCCTAGAAATAACTAATTAACTAAAAGATGGTAAATACATTTTAGTATACAAAGAATAATAAGGATAACTGATAAATTGGCGTTATAAACAAAGTTCACTTGCGTTGATATTGAGGCGGCATCGGTCTTGAACGTTTTATTTTCTTTAATCATGTCATGGAGGAAGGAGTATTGATGCAAGCATATTTCAAATGAGCAATTAACAACACTGTTTTTTTTCCTCTGTGAAATGTGTGTGAAGCAGGATGGGGGACGCCCCTTGGAAATGTTTCCTGGCCTGCAGGCTCAAACCACTCAAACCTGAAGTGGACCTGATCAGAGGATGTTTAGAAATATGATGGTTCTGTAGATTTATAGCAATTGACTTGACGAGACGACATGTGACTTATTGACTCAGGAAAAAGGTGTATAGAACCACAGGTGTACAATGTTTTGTGAATTATGCTCTGCCGCCGCTTGCTATGTTACTTTTTTGAATTATGCTCTGCCGCCGCTTGCGATGTTACTTTTATGTGTGTAATTTCTGCTATAAGCTGAGTGAAAAGGTACAGTATTTTTGTAAGTATGAACCGCCTTAAAAACTACTCATAACTAACCCTAATGAAGATTAAGCCTCTTCCAAACCCAACTAACATGCATGATTCATTCTTTGTACTACTGATTTATAATTGATTGGGTGTTGTTTGCTGTGGCACATTCTGTTTATGATAGGTGGTTCCTGGAAATGCTCCAGATGAGGGGGTTTTCTCAACGGAGTCCAGGGGAGGCAAGACCAGACAGCCCTGGTCAGTAAGGACCCGTGTGGGGTCGCTGAACGCACACCACAGGCAGTGCGTGTCAATGCCAGGGGATCCACACGGTTCAGTGTGCTCCAGCCCGTGAACCAGGAAGGAGCTAAAGGATTGGGCTGGACGACAAGAAGAGGTCGCATTCGAACTCTCATGCCTTGGTAGACCAAAGTAGCCGAGTATAGTTGCGTGCGGGCCCAGAAAGACTCTGTTTAATGGGGCCACTCGGTGCTGGAATATCCACACATAGAACAGACACCTAGAAAGATAAAAACATTACATATTAGAGTCTCACATTACACGAAGAAAACTCGGGGACATAGGAGGACATTCCCGAGCAACGCCAGGGGAATGCCCCTGAGTACGTGTGGCACATTCAAAAAGTATATTAATGTTTCTGTGATGGTGATATAAATCTTGTGTTCTTTCTCTATTTTTGTGTGTTCAAGGGAGACAACTGCCTTGCTGCTGGAGGAGGAACTTGGGAACTTAAGGTTCATAATTCTGCAATATCCTAAGCGCTTACTATTATTATCGTTCATAGTTTGCATATATTTCCTTATATTCTACAATTTGCATATTAATAATGTAGTGGACCTACCCAGGGTCAAATTAAGGTTTTTGAACTGTCCAGTGATGACCTTTACTGACCTCTCAGTAAAGCAAGACATTTACTACAAAATTATTCATTTAGCTATAATCTGATAACATAGTCACCAATAAGAGACTATTTCTATCTTTGATTTTAGGCTGATGTGATCAAAAGAATAATTTTATTTGTAAGAGCATCAGTACATTTTAATGTCAGATAAATCAAATACTCTGCTTAATTCAAAATGTTGTACATGGAGGATTTCTCCTCTCCTCTCGAACTTGCATGTGAAGATAAAAGGAACACTTTATCTCATTCATTTTAGCTTGAGCTCAGGACAATCTAGACACCCAAAGACTTTTGTTTTTGTCCTATTTAATAATCAAGCTATTATCATTAATAGGTCCCATATGTGATGCTTAATGACGTTGTTTTAATCAAACCAACAGTATTTTGTTAAAGTGTTAAAGCAAAGGAATCAGTTTTATGATAAAATGCTGACATCTGAAACTAACACTTTATCTTTCTGACAAACTAATCTTTTGACCCCCTTTCAACATGTTGATGTCATCCTCACATCAACTTATGATGCCATTCGGCCAATCAGAAAGAACACATTTTCTGGGTCACGTCTCAGTTAAAACCTTCACATTTTACTTTCTAAAAGAAGTCTGCTGGAGTAAGCCTCAAACCATGGTCTTCTCCAAAGAACTGATGATCGTCTAGTCACACGCTAAGGACACGTCATTCAGTTAAAGACTTATAACATGCCAAGTTATAAGCCATCTTCAACAGCTGAAAAGCTCTCTTTTATTGACATTCCTTTAAGGAACGTCTTATCTTGAACAACAGCACCAGGAGCTGCCGTTACTTCGGTTCGAGTCAAGGCGCACGTCTGGAGACGCTGAGAATGGTAAACGAACTGACCAAACTGGACCGAGGGAGACTGACCATCTTCACGAGGTAACAAGTCGTCAAATGCTTTGCCAAGGGTACCAACGTGTAGCTTTAATCGGCCGGAGAACTGCCATGTTTCTGGTTAAACACATCAAGATAACTCCCTAAAACTCTTAACTTTCTTCCTCCATAAATCTTTCCTATTTCTTTTCCCTCTCAACCTAAGCTGGAAACTATATTTTTTAAGTTAAAGAGCCCACAGACTAAATATGCTTAACATCTAATATTTATGTCTGTTGTGTTAAATTTAAGTGTGCTGACGTATTTGAATTGAAAGAAAGTGAAATCATGTCAATCAAGTGTAATGGTGTTAATTTAGTTGATTTATTTTAAATAAATGATAGTGTCTCTTTGACATATCAAACTAAGTTAACGTCTTTGTCACTTAATGGCTTTGTGTATTTATCCATCATAAAGATCACAGAAATATTGGGTAAACTGAAAAAGAACAGAATCCGTGAACATTTACTATTCAATCTGAATAAGTAGATTAATTAAGGATAAAGAGGTCAGTATTTAATATTGACCTCCTCATTAATTCTTACAATAAATTCATTCGGGTCTGGACGACCCACTGGACAATTGGCTGATAAAGACCTTTGGTCCCTGGAAACAGGTGTTTGTATCTATAATGGTATCATTGGCTATTTTCTTAGGCATACTTATAACTTGCGGGTGCTGCTACGTGCCTTGTTTAAGGTCTTTGACGGTTAGACTTATCACGTCCACCCTGGAAAAAAAGGGATCCTGAAGTGATGTGGCAACTGCTTTTGTTAAAAAACTATAACTTGGAGGATTTTGAAAAAACTGATGAATATTGTGTATATATGCGTTTAGCTGCGTTGTTAGGTGTGTGATTTTATTTCTTTTGGATGGACCTCAGATAATGAGGTCCAAAGGGGGTTTGTTATGAAATAAAAATATTTTTTTGCATTTATCTTGAAGGGGTTTTTAAAAGACACAGGATTGTAAGCATGAACACAGATCTGCCCTGGCCTCTGAGTGGCTTGGGAGAACCTGGTGCCTGTTTGTCTTGTCAGTTTTACGACTTTGAAGATATATAGTTGTGAGGAAATCTACTGAAAGCCTCCTTTCTTACCCTGGATGTTTGCTCAGTCAGAAAAGTATCAGAACTGTTCTGATCTATGTGTGTAGTGTAGGATTTTTTAATGTAATTTAATGTCCAGTTACACTAATTGGTCACTTAATGGTTTAATAGTGTGTGTGTGTTTATAAATACTCAGCATTATATGTAGTTTTAGTCATCAATGTGTCAGTGCCCTTTCCCCTCTCAAACCTACGAAGGCCAGAGTAAGCTGAAACCCCCCCTGAGGGGCTTTCTGGCAGTAAAGGAGGGCAACAGTCCTTAAAGCAGAAACTTTTCTTATTGGTTAAGGCAGGTAACGCCCTACAAAAGAATAAAAGAATGAGTTTTTCCTTCTCTAGCAGTCAACGCAAGGAGCAGGCTACGGGGAAAAAAGCCCATCAGGTCGTGTGCGTTGTCTCCATTGAAAACGCGCATTTCAATGTCCCTTCTTCACCCCTCTCTCCCTGCCTCCTCCTTTTTTTCTCTCTCTCTCACTGTCCACATCTTTTAAACGAATGTAATGGCTTTAAGAAATAGAACAAATGTATTCTGTGACTTTTTAAACTTATGATTAATTAAAGTGGGTTTGGAATTTCAAGTACCTCTGTCGTGTCTTTCACTCCAGCATTCGATCCAAAGAGAAACAAAAAACGTACTCGAGCGGAAAGTAAGGTTTAATCCGCAACAATTCCCATCTACATATACATGTATCTACATATACATCCCTGCATCCCTTTGTGTGTGGTTGTGAGCATGCATAAGTGAATAAGGTTCCTCCAATAGAACATTTAGTAGCGATTGTGAAGCATCAGAGATCCGTCCCCCCAAAGCCCGAGACAGACGAAGGGGCGATCAAAGCCCAAGACCCCAGGAAGGACCCCGAGCCCAGAGTCCCCAGGACCACCCGAACAGGACGAGCCACTCGTCCACTCCCCAGATCCGACCAAGTGGAAGAACCGGACGAACCCCACCAGGGACCACACACAATGACCCCCCGGGGTCAACAGCGACAAATACACAGGCCCCCGCCGGAGCCCGCTGCACCGACGTAGCCCCAGGGCCGGTCACCGAGGCTCGGGCACCGGGGACGCCCATCCCTCAGGTCCAGACCCGACAGGACCAGAGGACCCGAGCCCCACCAGGCCGAGCCGACAAACGCCCAAGCGCCCAGCCCCAGATAGTGAGGGCCCCAAGCACGCCCGCAGGCAGAGGAACACCCACCAGGGGGCCACGTGGCAGGAGCGCGACACTAGGTAGCCTCAGAAGTATCAGAGAGGGGGCAGTCCAAGTCCCAGCCTGACACTTAAACATTCATACACAGACACACTCATTCAGACCCACCCTCATCCTCACCCTCAGTCACAGAAAGACAAACAATAACGACACGCTCCATTCATAATCCCGATGCACACTCTATACCCCCTAGGTCCAAGACATGTACCTGCTCCCTACATGGGGCAGCCCACATCCAAACCCAGGAGGTAGGCCCATTCATTCTGGGGTGGAGAGCAGCAGACATCCAAGATCCGGCCCACCCCGCGCCCCGCCGACAGGACAGGACAGGACACCCGAGTCCAAGCAGCCCCAGAGGGAGCGCACTGCCAGCCCCGCCCACGGCGAACCCGCAGGCCCCGAACCCCCCCACACCCCAGCACAACCCCTGACGGCCCACCCCCAGAATGTCCGCCAGGCAACCAGGGGGGTAAGAGAAAAATAAATAAATAATATATATATATATAAATAAATACATAAATAAATAAAATTGAAATTAACAAATCAAGACCCCGACACACACACCCCCGTCCCCAAATGTATTGTTGGTGAGTGTTGTTGTAAAGTGTACTTAAAAGGGAAAGAGAAGGAGCAAAGGCTAGCATTGTACCAGTTTCCCCTCCACTCCAACTCTAGCCCAGGCCTGTCTAGATAATAATAATAATAATTTGTCACATTTGTCATCTGTGTATGTTTCCCATACTTGACAGACGAAATTGGTCTTCTGCCTTTAACCCAACCAGTGGCTAAGGCTTTTGACTTGGGACCCGAAGGACGCGGGTTCGCGCCCCGGCCACTACACACCTTGGGGTGTCTATGAGTGCACATCTAATTCTCCAGCTCCCCGAGCGCTGACTACGGCTGCTCGCTGCACCACCTGGTGGTGCATAATATTGAGTGAGCATAGGCATGGGGGCGAGATTGATGTCATCCCGCCACCCATAGCCATAGTGCTCACTCCATTCCCTATACTGTATGTGACTTTTATGAAGATGTTTATGAATGAATGTCTAAAGTGTATATAAAATTGAGTCCCAGGTGCTCTGAACAACAGAGATGTAAAACCATTGCAGCACACCCGAGACCCAAATTCCCTACATGTATTAATTTAAGATGAAGAGGGCGGAGGTGCGTGTTGAGGGATGGGGAGAAAAATATCTGCAGGAACAGTGCTCCCACAGCGAGTCAGCTCCCCCGCTGACCCTGCGTACCCCCCCAGCTCGCCAAGGTCCACCCAAGGAGCGAGGTAAAAGAAACACCTCTCCGACCGCCAGGCCATTGAGCCAAGACCAGAGAGGGACACGGCCCCGAGGGCCGCCAACAGCAGAACCAACAGCCCACACCCACCAGGGCCGCCACGACCCCTGCGAACCGCAGTCAGCCCGCCGTCCAAGAAGACACAAAATCCCACATGGACGACACGGCCAAGAGCGCCCGCCCAACCGCCGACAGAGCCAGGAAGCACCAAGAACAGGCCCCAACCAGGGCCCGCACACCGGCCAAGCATAGTCCAAGACCATCATCCAGGACATCCACTTAATCCCCACCCCAGAAGAAATACTACACCCACCCTTCATATTAACAACTTTCAGAACACATAACACATTAGACACCCAGGCTGGGTTTGCCCGCCCCCTCCCATTGGCCACCAGTCACGCCCCCAGACACCCACCCCCCAGCATATGAACCCCAACCCACCAGCGAGCCGAGAGCCCCCGGCCAGAGCCGGGCACCAGAGCGCCAGCCAGCCCATAGCCCGGCGACCCGCCCGCCAGAGCCCAAGACCCCCGACCCCCACCAGGCCCAAGCCCGGGGACGACACGCCCCCAGAGTCCCAAGCCCCCGGCACCCGCCCCGAAACCACCCCAGCACAGCCGGGTCACCGACCGGCGACCCATGACCGCCGCCACCGACCACCCGAGGGCCCGCATGCCGTCCCTAGCAGATATCCCCCAGAACCCCCCCGGTCCTCCCCAGGTCGAAGACAAGGTCCTCCCCGCCCAAGCAGCCCCAACCCCCCGGCGCCCCAAACCCCAACCTCACCCATTTACCATTTATTAAAAGCAAACGTACTTGCTGAATGTATTGCCCAATGCATTGATCTGCAATATCATTAAGTGTGCCTCCCTTATGTACATTTATACATTTTTATAGTGTTGAGCCATTTTAATGAACAATGCTACAGATAATGCATGTTTTTATTGTGTTCACCCTATGACACAGTTCACACTTCACCACTTGCTCTTGCTGAGATTGGAGGCTTTTTCTCTTCTTCTGCCTCTCCGATTTGCTTTGCTGCTCTGTCTGTCTATGAAACTACTTCTGAGCCTCTTTTGTATATCTTTCGAACCATAATTATAGTTCTTGATTTGACCAGTTGGTCCTTCAACACAACTGATAACATTTCTTTGAAGAGAAGACAGGCTTCAGGTGAGCCGATTTGCCCTGTTGGCACGCACACAGTTGGATATCTCATCGACTTGAAGACTTGATGATGTGTCTATCTCTGTTGCCATCTGTGGATTTTAAGGATGCATTTATAATTGGATTTATGATAAGTGGTTCCTGCCTTTTGGATTCGGCTGGTTGCCGGTTTATCTACAAAGAAGGAAGTTGTCAGCAGCAAATGTGTTCCAGATGATGCTGCCTGACTTATGATGGCTTGGTTCCTCGAGTACCCAGACTCAAATGCTATGGGTAGAATGGCTCAGATCTCTGGGATTTTACGCAGGCATACCATACCATACCATTTTATTTATAGAGCACTTAAAACAGCGACAAGGCCAACCAAAGTGCTGTACAAACAAACAACAGGCAACACATAGGTAAGATACAAAATGAAGTAAAAAAAAACAGAATATAGACATAAAAACGTTGCAGATAATAAATATAATGACCAACCTGTGTGAAGCATACAGGTTCAACCAAAGATCATCAGGTGTTGAAAGCAACAAAATAGTAGTGCATTTTTAAACGGGATTTGAAAACCGAGAGGGAGGGGGGCCTGTCTGACGAGCAGAGGTAACTTGTTCCAAAGTCTTGGGCCTGCTACAGAGAGGGCCCTGTCACCTTTGCGCTTAAGACGAGTTCCTGGAACTGTGAGAAGTAACTGGTCCGCTGACCTCAGAGAACGTGGTGGGACATTCAGCTGTAGCAAATCAGAGAGATGGGAGGGGGGTGAGACTGTTCAGTGATTCGTAGACATACAGGAGGATTTTGAACTGGATTCGAAGATGAACCAGTAGCCAGTGCAGGGAGGTCAAGACTTGTGTAGTGTGTGTAATGTGCTCTCTTTACTGGTTAAAAATTGGGCTGTTGTGTTTTGGACTAGTTATAGTCATGCAATGGTTGTCTGACTGATACCAAACAGTAGTGAATTGCAGTAATCAAGCCTAGATGTAATAAATGTGTGTATTACTGTCTCCAGGTTATTTTGGGACATGTTCTTTTGGTGTGGCCATATAATTTGGACATTTCAGAACCTGAGTGGGCCAACACAGACCCAAAGTTGATGTCATTAAGTTCTGCCTGTCCCCAAAACAACTTTGTGCTTATCTGAATTTTGCTCCCTTGGCTGGCCTTGAAGGCCACCTTATCTGAACTGCCTGGAGAACATGTAATCTGCCACTCTTCCCTCCCATCAAGGAATTTCCAATTGATAACCAGATGAAACCAGCTGAATAAACATTGTGTCATCTTTTCAGGACTCTTGGATTTCCATAGGCATGTCCTTGGCTATTCCCCAAAATCATTTTAGAATGTTTATGGATCTCACCCGAGAGAACTGGCTGATTATTCCATCCTTATCAGAATTCTTACAGTGTCCTCGAGTGCATCCTTGAACATTGCTCACCACTCTCATCGCCTCACCCCCTCTGCAGAATGTCTATGTTACTATGTACTTGTTTGTACAAGGGTTTTTTTATATTAAAATTTTCTTCTCATGCTAGAAGAAAGAGTTTAATATGATTATTTTTGCCTCCAATTCCTTATGTGTCCAGTTTCATAACTTTTTGTCTGTCTAAACAGATCTCACTTGTAAATGAGTCTTCTAGGCTCATTGTGATTTATCTGTCTAAATAAAGTTTGAATGACTGACTTGTGATTCTGTACATCAGAATTTCAGGGATTGCCTGTAGAGTTAAATGTCATTAAGCAAAATAAGAAAGAGGAATGATTATACCTTTGAAAGTTTTTATTTAACACAAAGCAAAACCAATGTGTCATTTTAACTGCAGTAAAACATTTAAGTAAAAGTTGTCTGCCTGAAAAAAGGAGCAGGAACAGGCTCTGATCATTTCACCTCCAGTTTGTCATCAACTCTAGTTAAAATACTGTCTAGTCAACCTTGTAATGGGTCAATAATGAACAATATTTTAACTTCCTGACACCATTTTCAAAACATGGACTCAAGTGTCGAGACATTTGGAGACATTGTCTCCTAACATCCCATGAACTGACACATTTTAATGTTGCAGCATTAATTTCTTGTTCAAGTTCAGAAGAAGTTGGTTTTCTAAGTTTCTGAGTCCAGTCTGGCTCTCTATGGAGAAAGAATCGGTCCTGTTGTACTGAACAGTCTTTCAATAGTCTTTCAATAATATTTCAATAAGATCATGAGTGGCATGTATCTTCTGGCTGACTCTCCACAGTGGAATCTATTTTGGGTGTGTTAGCAGTACTGTGGGTGCGCCCAGCTCAATGACGTATATACGAGCATATACGTCATTGGACCAGCTCTTCTTGAAGGTGGGTCTGTTACCTGCCCAATTTGCAGTGATTAAATGGACCAACTCCCCTCTCGCCTTTGGTTACTTCCAAACTAACAAAACTGCAACGTGAATGTAACTTGTAACTCAACACATTATAGAAATGTAGTGTAGTACAAATTAATAGTTAATGTAAAATATAGTGGAGTAAAAGTCGAAAGTACTCACGTTTAACTCTACTTAAGTAAAGTACAGATACAGGAAAAATGTACTTAAGTACAGTAAAAAAGTACTTGGACTTAGTTACATCCCACCACTGCTTGTTGCAAGGGGAGGGGGCGTGGCATTGTCTGGAATATAACCCCTGCAATAAACAAGGGACTACTGTACATTTATTAACACACCTCAATTATTTTCTTATTGTGTAAATGCTGATTCAACATTTTCACTAGTGCTTTATCAGGTTATTTTTCGGACAATTTATTGAAATGCTACCAATTCTGCATACCTTCTATTTTAGTCTTTCATACTCTATAATAAAACCTTTATTATATAATGATGGCATTAATGACACTATTGTCTATATTGTTGAAGGTTTATGAGCCAGTGAGGACCGTGTCTGTCTGGAATATGCACAACAGGAACTGTCCAGATGTTGGCCAACCATCCATCCATCCATCCATCCATCAATCCACTGTGTTCCGCTTGTCCGGGGTCGGGTCGCGGGGGTAGCAGCCTAAGTAAGGAGGCCCAGACTTCCCTCTCGCCAGCCAATTGGGTCAGCTCTTCCGGGGGAATCCCAAGGCGTTCCCAGGCCAGCCGAGAAATATAGTCCCTCCAGCGTGTCCTGGGTCTTCCTCTGGACCTCCTCCCGGTGGGACATGCCCGGAACACCTCACCAGGTAGGCATCCAGGAGGCATCCTAACCAGATGCCGAAGCCACCTCAACTGGCTCCTCTCGATGTGGAGAAGTAGAGGCTCTACTCAGAGTCCCTCCCGGATGACTGAGCTTCTCACCCTATCTCTAAGGGAGAGTACAGACACCCTGCGCAGAAAACTTATTTCAGCTGCTTGTATCCGAGATCTCGTTATTTCGGTCACAACCCAAAGCTCATGACCATAGATGAAAATGGGAACGTAGATCGATCGGTAAATTGAGAGCTTTGCCTTTTGACTCAGCTCTCTCTCTACCACGACAGACCGGTACAGCGCCCGCTTCACTGCAGACATTGCACCTCTCCGCCTATCGATCTCACGCTCCAGTTTTCCCTCATTCCTGAACAAGACCCTGAGATACTTGAACTCCTCCACTTGGGGCAGGACCTCCTTCTCCACCCCGAGAGGGAACTCTACCCTTATCCAACTCTAGACCATGGCCTCAGATTTGGAGGAACTGATCCTCATCCCGGCCGTATCACACTCGGCTGCAAACCGCTCCAGCAATAGCTGTAGATCACGACCTGATGAAGCCAATAGGACCACATCATCTGCAAAAAACAGAGAATTTATTTTTTATTTTTTCCATTTATAGATGGCCTCCCTTCTCACCTTATAGCCATCCTCTCACTCCAATATGTTTTTTATAGAGAGAAAGAGAAGAGAAAGTAAGATAACAAAACAACAATTATCCACAAAAAGTGCACAAGGCAAACACACCTAACCTCCGTCCGCAATCCTGCAAAGCACATGACAGAACACAGCAACGAAACATACATGCATAAAGACTAATAATCTTCATGACCTTGCAGTAGATTTCTATAAATATACATACCCATACCTACAAATATATATACAGTATACATACATATATCCCTCAATGTTGTACTTATGATGTAGCTTAGTGCGTTTGTGTATTACAGTTAGAAAAATTAAGTAGAGTTATTCATTTTGTGACGTAGTTTGTGTATTACAGTTAGAAAAAATTAAGTAGAATTAATCATTTTATGATGTAGTTTGTGTATTACAGTTAGGAAAATTAAGTAGAATTATTCATTTTGTGATGTAGTTTGTGTATTACAGTTAGAAAAATTAAGTAGAATTATTCATTTTATGATCTAGTTTGTGTATTACAGTTAGGAAAATTAAGTAGAAAAAAAATTAAGTGTGATGTAGTTTGTGTATTAGTTAGAAAAATTAAGTAGAATTATTCATTTTGGGATGTAGTTTGTGTATTACAGTTAGAAAAATTAAGTAGAATTATGGGTGATGTAGTTTGTGTATTACAGTTAGAAAATTAAGTAGAATTATTCATTTTGTGATCTAGTTTGTGTATTACAGTTAGGAAAATTAAGTAGAATTATTCATTTTGTGATGTAGACACCAGAGTCGGAGGGAAACAACTCAGCAGAAATGCAAGACTTTAAAAAATCACTAAACTATATAAGTGAAAAACTATCAAAATTATCAGCAAAAATTGATTCACAGGCCGGTCTGGTTGATGAAATAAGACAACTGAAAGAACTGATAATTAGCAAAGACAATAAAATAGCTGAACTGGAAAAAAAATAGATGACATGGAAAAATACACACAAAAAAAACAACGTGGTGATCACAGGACTTGATGTTAGTAAGTGTCGGACATTTAAACATGCTCTCAATAACACTGGCCCAACTGAGGATGCACCACAGGAAGAACTAGAGACTCTGGAGGAGACTGTAGTTAATTTTTTATGGGACAGTTACTATGACATAAAATATGAGGACATTTCGTTCTGTTACACCCTGCCCAGTAAATCACCAAATTCCAAACCATCGGTAGTCGTCGAGTTCGTTAGCAGGAAGTTTAGAAACTACGTAATTAGTCAATCAAAGCTACTGAAAGGAACAAAAGTGTACATAAATGAACATCTAACAAAAAAAATTGAAAAATTGCAAAGGAAGCAAGGTGGCTAAAAAACCAAAACAAAATAGCATCAACATGGACAAGAAATGGAAACATCTTTATCAAAACACATGAAGGGGCTAATCCTAAAATGATAAAAGAACAGAAGGATCTAGACGAGCTCAGGGGAGGACAAATTACAAATCAATGAAACAACTGAAATGAAAAAATACATTAAAACATGACAACATACGAAGACTCAGAACCTAAAATATATAATGTTAATGATGTTATTGATGCTAACTTTTTTCCAGTAATAAAATATAGTGAATACTACAATGAAGAGCAATTTAATGACATCAATATAACAAATGGAGGTCTCTCTATTATTCACTTTAACAGCAGAAGTATAAATGCAAATATATCCAAAATAACAGATTACTTTAATTTGAGTTGATTAGCTAAAAAGCTCCCTGATTTATTACCGTATTCAAAATTATCTAATCTAAGTCTTTGTATCAAGAATTTATTTTTCTTATCAATATATTCATTTAGTTCTAATTTTAATTTGCGTAGCTTTTGCTGTGTTTCCTCTCCTTGTAGACCTTCTAATAGTTTAATGGATTTCTCTAATTCCTCAATACGTTTATTTTCTTTTTTCTTTTTATTTGTTGAATAGGATATTATTTTACCTCTCATGACTGTTTTCCCAGCCTCCCAAAGTGTACATGCTGAAGTTCCTGGCAAGTCATTAAACTCTAAATATGATGTCCATTCTTTTTTAAAGTATTGCAAAAATTCTTCCTCTTGAAGCAGTGATGTATTTAATCTCCAATTTATATTTTTTGTTGTTTCTTTTTTATTATCTAAATTTAGAGTAACTGGTGCATGATCGCTGACAGCAATAGTGTGTATCTTAGTGTCTGAAATGTTGGTCAGCAATGAATTGCTTACTATGAAATAATCAAGACGAGAATATGAGTGATACACATGTGAAAAGAAAGAATATTCTTTGCTATCAGGGTGAAAATTATGCCATGCATCGCAGAGTCCATAATCATTCATATACTGTTTAACTATATTTATAGATTGCCAACTGCGTTGAGTTCCCACTGCATTCAGTCTGTCTATTTTGTCATCGAAACCAAAGTTGAGATCACCTCCCATTACTAATGAGGAATCCATGTGATTTGATAGAGTGGAAAAAAAGTTGTAAAAAAAAAGCAACGTCGTCTACATTCGGCCCATATATGTTAACTATGCAATAATTTTGTCTAAATATTGATAACTTTAATATTATATATCTACCTTGTGGGTCTATAACCTGATCTAATACTTTGAAGTTAACGTTTTTATGTATTAAAATTGCTACCCCTCTTTGTCTTGAATTATAACAGGCTGAGAATACATTAGGAAACTCAGAAGACTTTAGCTCATCCACAGTTGAGGCCAATTTATGAATTTCTTGGAGTAATACAACATCTGCCTTTAGTCTTTTAATCTGGTTAAAAATCCTATATTTTTTACGTTGGCTACCGGCTCCATTAATGTTCCATGTGACAAACCCTAAGGTACCCATACCTGTGCTAATAATAATATAGCTAAACCACACCCAATGTCACTAATATAAAAGATAATAATAGATCCAGACAAATACATATCCCTTAAGTGATTAATTATATATTATTTTTAAATAGAGTAATTGCTGTTTCTTTTGAAAATGAATCAGGGAAGTTTTCATTTATGAAGTAATTGTATGGATATATAAAGACGTATGTGAACCCTTGTGCTTGTGCGCTGATAATTGTTAAGTTAGAAAAATATAGACAAGAAAACAAAGAGAAATGATATACATGGATACATAATTCAGATAAGAAAAAACAACAAAATGACCCTCTTACCACATCAAGTGTCATCCCACCTTGTGTATCACCACTATCTGAGTGTGTCCCACCACCGAGCTGTGCTGAAAAAAAATTAAATATATCTGGTAAGTAATATTAACAAATACTATATTTAATAATATTAATCAATATTAGCAACCGATATAGTTCTTACCTTGATCATATGGCTAATAAAGCCAAGGAGTAGCTTCTGGATCTCTAAACAGCTGACCGTTTATGTAGAGTTTATCCACAGAGATGTTAGCTCTTCTTCCTTCGTTTATATATTTTTTTCTTATCGGAAACAGAACTTTCCTCCTACTCAGAATTTCTGCAGGGTATTGATCGTTCATGCTAAAGTTTGTGTTACGCAGTTCCCTACCTCGGCTTTTAACCTCTTCCTTTTGTTTATAATGTTCGAATTTAGCTATTATTGGGCGCGGTCTACTGTTCCCCGGCCGTTTAGCACCGAGGCGGTGAACTCGATGAAAAGTGATGGCATTAATTGTTTCACTCGGCAACTTTAGCTGATTTTTGAGGAAGTCCCGAACCGAGGCCTCCGGATTCTCCTCCGCTCCTTCCGGAATCCCAGAGAAAACAACATTATCCCGCATACTTCTGGCTTGGATATCTAATACAGACTCTTTAAAAAAAATTATCGCCGGAAAGCTGCAACATCTAATCTTTAAGCTGTCCAACTGTCCCCTTTAGCTCAATGTTTTCATTAGCTAAAGATGCTACCTGCTCCTGGGTGAATTCCAGTGATTGTTTCAAACTTTTCACTTCTTTCTGTAGCTCCTCTACTAACGCTAGCCGGGCGTCCAAGCTAGACAACTTTTGATCAATTGACTCCAGAATTACTCTGAAGCCTGAATTATCCACTGACGGTTCTGAAACGCTATCAGAGCTTCCCTGTCGGTACCGTTTCGCGTTGGGCTTCGGCTCGCTAGCGCTCGCGCTAGCCGACTCGCTAGCCGCACCGGATGTAGCATTAGTGTCGCTCATGACAAACCTTTCAAAATAATCGTCGATAAATAATTCAAGGCTCTCCGACATTTTCCCGTCCAGTTTGTTGAAATAGTAGGGAAAAAAAGATCGGTTATCAAATTTTAATACCTTTTTAAAATGATCTTACGTTTAATTATATAGTTTATTTAAATAAATATGGACTTACCAAAGCTTTATCATAATACCTACGCACAAGTTTAGAGTTTTCAGCAGCAGCTCATTCCCCACGTCCGCACCTCACAGCTTATCCATCCTATAACCAGCTAAGATACTACACAGAACCCCCAAGCTCCCAAGCCTTTGTGTGAATGAGAGAATTGATTCTAAGGCCAACAAAATGGATCTCCTCAACACCTTGGTTGCACCTAGAAATTCTGTCCATAAAAGTTATGAACAGAATTGGTGACAAAGGGCAACCTTGGTGGAGTCCAACTCTCACTAGAAACAAGCCTGACTTACTACCGGCAATGCGGACCAAGCTCTGACACCGGTCGTACAGGGACCTAACAGCCCATATCAAAGGGTCTGGTACCCCATACTCCCAGAGTACCCCACACAGAACCCCCCAAGGGACGCAGTCAAATGCCTTATCCAAGTCCACAAGGCACATGTAAACTGGTTGGGCAAACTCCCACGCACCCTCCAGGACCCTGTTGGCCGACCACGTCTTGAAATTCCAGAGCATCACTCAAGACTTCAGCTGTCTGGCAGAACCATCAGAGCTACTGCACTGCTCAAATGTTTTCTGTGTGAGGAGAATGACTAAGGTTTTTTAATCTGTAATTCAACACCTGTGAGATTATGTGAATGGCCTTATTCAGTCCACAATTATCACAGTAATTTAGCTGATGAAAATGCTATCACCAAATTTTTACTGTGACTCTCTAAATCCAGTCGTCCAGTGTTGTATGTAGGTGTAAATCTGCCCCGGTGCTTCATGATTAGCCCGGCCAGATGTTGGATACAAACTATGAACTATTTGCTGTAAGCAATGGATTCATCATTCTGTAGGAACCATTGAAACAGAGTTATTGATTTTAATTAGTGATACCTGTCATTTAGTTTGTGAAAGTTCAATAAAGGACAATATTGGTGCTGTTTTAGTATACAGCTTATATAAATTAGATTAGATTATTACATAAATTTAGATCCTGTACAAGCACCAAATTTTAAAAACAACTGTTATGTACCCAAGTTTTTTTTAAATATGTTTAAAACAACTGTCTAAGCTGACTGCACCCTCCTGTTTTTTTAGTCTTCTAATCAAGATTAATTAGGCAGCACAGGTGTTCACCTCTAGGTCCTACCTTTATATTTCTCATGCAATGCTTTGAGCAGTGTGGAGACTTGCTAGGAGCAAGTATGGAGGCTTGACACAAGATTTGGCTTGTGGTTCAAGTAAAAAAAAGGCTGGTGTAGGAAAGAGCACCAGAAGTCAGCCGAGGTTCGCATGAACATGCTAAGGATATACTTAAGGTAAGCCAAGTGTTGAATGACAGCTGCTGAACTGTATGTTGTACTGACTCAGGGAGATCTCACCCTCTCTGCTTGTTGGTGAGTTTGCTCCAGGGAGAGTAGTGGCTGATCTGTTTGAGCTCTTGAAGTGACTCTGACTGTTTTGAAGTAGAGTTCTGTGTAGGTTGAGGCACCTTAAGTACTGGCTGAAATTTAGGCCTAGACTTAGGAGGTGTGTTCCTATGTTTATGCCTGTGATGCTCAATCGGGTTGATTATTGGAGACACTGAAGTAGTGTCTGCACAGATGTCCAGGAGGAGGACAGCTGAGGTCAACAGTGAGGGAACTGTTGCTTTTTCTCTTTTTCGTTTTTTTTGTACTTTTGACTGTGTGAGTGTTGGTAGTCCTGTTTTCGCTTTTGGTTTGTCTAGAAGGACTTTTGGTAAGGTAGATCGTTACCTGGGAAGACACAACGGCCCTGTACAGGGTTGGGTCTGCCTAGGTGGCATTTTGTTATTTTTGGCCAAACTCACCAGTCCTCCATTCGTTTGAACTTTTTCTTCTTTAATTTTCTTTTTCTGTTGACGCTGAACCAGGAGAAGACACTCCGGGACAGGTAAGAGAAGCCAGGGAGGATCTTGCCAGCTTGGAAGTGCTTAATTTTAGTTAAATAAACTTTTTGTTAAATCTTCTACTGTGTCCAATGTCCAAAGAATATGTTTTGGCTGTTTCCAGTTGTAAAATATTTAATGGGGGCTTGTCCGCGATGACTAATATGAGCTAGTTTGTATTTTGGTAGGAGAGAACTAAAGTAGTGGTAAGCTGCGTGTTTGTTGTACACCTGCTCTACTCTGCTTGTTAGATGTCCCACACATCTGTTTTGACAGCCAGCCGCTGACTAAAAAAATTTTGTAGTTATCTTGTGTGTCTGATAACCTAAATACTATCAGATTTTGTAGTGGTGTTTCCACTCATAGTTGAGTTGAATTAGCTCAGATCACTGCTGATTTGTTGAGCGCTCACAGCTGCGTGTCTGTTTGCTATGTTCAATTGCAGTCCGGATATTTTAATACTGTTGTATTCAGTGAATTGAACGGATAACTGTCTTGTGTTTGCGAACATGAAATTCAATTTAGATAGTTTTGAGGAAGAACCTACAGTTAAGGCTCTGGCTAACTGCACAAAAGAGCAGTTATTGTGTGTAGCAGAACACTTTGAGATCTCTGTAGATAAACGCACTAAGAGGGAGGCAATAGAAAGTGGACTGATCACAGGGTTAGCTTGCCTTTGAGTTTTTACTGCTGAAATGATTGCAGAAGGTCCTGTGAGGACTCCATGTGGATAAAGAGGTTCGTTTGAAAGAGCTTGAACTGGAAATGTGAAAAGTTGAAATGGAGAATGAAACCATTAGAATAAAAAATGCAGCTGATACTGAAGCGGTCATGAGAGCAACAGAACTTTAGAGGGAAGCTAAGAAGGAAGCTGCAGAAGCCACAGTGAGAGCTGCTGAGCTGGCGCAACAGACAGCTTTAAGGGAGAAAGAAATGTTATTTGAGCATGAACAACGAAAAATGGAGTTAGATGCTCAAATCCGCCTGAAGGAGATGGAACAAGGAAAGACTCCGTCTCCACCGGTTACGCCTTGTTTTGATGTGAGTAACAATCTATCATTTGTACCTTCATTCAATGAGAGTGACTTAGACAAATATTTTGTTCTGTTTGAGAAGAATGCACATTCTTTTAAGTGGCCTGAATATGCATGGCCGTTATTATTACAGTGCAAATTAACTGAAAAAGTTCAGGATGCTTATGCATCTCTTTTTATAGCTGACAGTAATGATTACACAAAAGTAAAATAAACTATCCTGCAGGCTTATGAGTTAGTTCCAGAAGTATACCGACAAAAGTTCTGGAAGTTAAGAAAACTTGAGAGTCAGACCTATGCTGACTACATGAGAGAATAAAATACTCCTTAATCGATGGTGTATGACCAGTTCTGTAACTAATTTTGAACAGTTTAAACACCTGATATTAATAGATGATTTTAAGAAATGTTTACCAGATCGGGCAACCACTTATTTAAATGAACACAGAGTGTTGGAGGTATCTAAAGCCACAGTTTTAGTAGATAGGTATATGTTAACCCACACGCTCAGTTTTGAACGTCCTAAATTTGAAGAAAAAAAAAACACCTAATCCTGATAAATCTAAGACGGGTGGTTTTGAGTCTCCTCGGTTTTTCAGACCTAGAGGTAAAGGCAAGAGGACCCGCTGTAACTCACAGAGAGAGTGGTGCATTTACGGGCCATAAGGAAAGTAGAACATTGTTTGGGCGTGGATCAACTACAAAGGATAATGTGGTTTGTTTTTATTACAGACAAGAAGGTCACATTAGTACTCATTGCCCTAAGCTAAAACAAGATCCAAAACTAGTAGCTCTGATTGAAACCCAGAGTAAACAGCTGTCTCCCACTACAGGTTCTCCTGAGAACGATGGATTTTGGCCGTTTATTATGGATAGGTTCGTTTCTGCTTCTCAATCTGGTGATAATGTACCAATTAAAATACTACGTGATACAGCTGCCTCTCAATCCTTCATATTAGAAGGTGTTCTACCTTCTGATGAACTTGAGATTATTAAAACACAACTACCTATACGTGGTTTTAGTATGCAAGATTTTAATGTACCTTTAGCTAGAGTTGTGATCCACTCTGAATTATGTTCTGGAGAAGTTGTGGTAGGGCTATGGCTGAGTTTTCCCATTACAGGAATCTCCATGATCATGGGAAATGATTTAGCTGGAGGACGTGTGCTTGTTACTCCTGAAGTAAAACCCGTCCCGGTGCTGTGTACTCAACCAGATGAGCTGGCACGCACATTTCCTGATGTTTTCGCATCATGTGCTGTGACACGAGGAGCCTACAAGCGTCAACAAAAAGAAGAATCAGATGTTGACGTTGACTTATGTGATAGTTTTATGATGAGTACTGAAGAAAAAAACGTTCCTGTAAAAACGGAAACATTTGTAGAAGAGTTGGATGAAACAAAATTGTCGCTGTCTAGACAACAGCCGATTGATTTGCAGAAAAAAGATGAAACATTAAAGCTCCACTGACATCATCTTTTAACTTTTCAAAAAATGGCACAACATATATAAATATTAAGATTGACCCCTGACCGTTTTTGCTAAAATAATGTTAAATGAATGAAAATTCCTCTCAAGAATAGTTTAAAATTAGCGCTGTTTTTTTACACGGTAAATACGGGTTTTCCGGTCACGTGTTTGTGACGTCAGATAAAGGAATTTGCTCCAAGCGCACATTGAATACAATGTAGAAATATATAAACGCATCCGTCGAATTTAGCCATCTAAAACTGTAGATATTAGCGATTTAGCTTCAGTTCGTGAAGCAGAAGTTATTTTGAGTGATAAAAAACAAACAGAAATGTTTCATTTCTCCGTGTTGCTAGTTCTGTTTTCAGGAAAGGTTGCACATTCATGTAGTGAGCACCAGATGTCAGCAAAGCTAAAGGGCTCACTTCATGAATGTGCAACCTTTCCTGTAAAAGAAACAGCAACACGGAGAAATGAAACATTGCTGTTTGTTGTTTATCACTCTAAATAACTTCTGCTTCACGAACTGAAGCCAATTCGCTAATATCTGATGTTTTAAATGGCTAAATTCGACGGATACGTTTATATATTTCTACATTACAGAGCTCTGTAAGAGTTCACGATAGCTTTGCTGACATCTGGTGCTCACTACATGGATGTGCAACCTTTCCTGAAAACAGAACTAGCAACACGGAGAAATGAAACATTGCTGTTTGTTTTTTATCACTCAAAATAACTTCTGCTTCACGAACTGAAGCTAAATCGCTAATATCTACAGTTTTAGATGGCTAAATTCGACGGATGCGTTTATATATTTCTACATTGTATTCAATGTGCGCTTGGAGCAAATTCCTTTATCTGATGAAATATATTTCTATCAGTATTACATTACACCCACTATGCTCCATTATTTGTAT
>JBBPBX010036800.1:10681-31280 GCA_038048925.1 Garcialebias charrua | reverse complement strand
TTACTGCCGGCAATGCGGACCAAGCTCTGACACCGGTCGTACAGGGACCTAACAGCCCTTATCAAAGGGCCTGGTACCCCATACTCCCGGAGTACCCCCCACAGAACCCCCCGAGGGACGCGGTCGAATGCCTTCTCCAAGTCCACAAAGCACATGTAAACTGGTTGGGCAAACTCCCACGCACCCTCCAGGACCCTGCTGAGGGTGTAGAGCTGGTCCAGTGTTCCACGACCAGGACGAAAACCACACTGCTCCTCCTGAATCCGAGGTTCGACTATCCGACGGACCCTCCTCTCCAGAACCCCTGAATAGACCTTACCAGGGAGGCTTAAGAGTGTGATCCCCCTATAGTTGGAACACACCCTACGGTCCCCCTTTTTAAATAGGGGAACCACCACCCCAGTCTGCCAATCCAAGGGAACTGCCCCCGATGTCCACGCGATATTGCAGAGTCGCGTAAGCCAACACAACCCTACAACATCCAGAGCCCTAAGGAACTCCGGGCGAATCTCATCCACCCCCGGAGCCTTGCCACCGCGGAGCTTTTTAACCACCTCGGCGACCTCAGCACCAGAGATCGGAGAACCCGACCCAAAGTCCCCAGGCTCTGCTTCCTCAGTGGAAGACGTGCCAGTAGGATTGAGGAGGTCTTCGAAGTATTCCGCCCACCGACTCACAACATCCCGAGTTGAGGTCAGCAGCACGCCACCTCCACCATAAATGGTGTTGGTCTCGTACCTCTTTCCCCCCCTGAGACGCCGGATGGTGGACCAGAATCGCCTCGAAGCCGTACGGAAGTCATTCTCCATGGCCTCTCCGAACTCCTCCCACGCCCGAGTTTTTGCCTCAGCAACCACCCGAGCCGCATGCCGCTTGGACTGCCGGTACCTATCAGCTGCTTCCGGGGTCCCACAAGCCAAAAAGGCCCAATAGGACTCCTTCTTCAGCCTGACAGCATCCCTCACTGCCGGTGTCCACCACCGGGTTCGAGGGTTGCCACCACGACAGGCACCAACAACCTTGCGGCCACAGCTCCGATAAGCTGCCTCGACAATAGAGGCGCGGAACACGGCCCACTCGGACTCCATGTCCCCCGCCTCCCTTGGAACGTGTTCAAAGCTCTCCCGGAGGTGGGAGTTAAAGCTCCGTCTTACGGGAGACTCTGCCAGACGTTCCCAGCAGACCCTCACAATACGTTTGGGTCTGCCAGGTCTGACCGGCATCCTCCCCCACCATCGGAGCCAACTCACCACCAGGTAGTGGTCAGTTGACAGCTCCGCCCCTCTCTTCACCCGAGTGTCCAAGACATGCGGCCGCAGATCAGATGAGACGACAACAAAGTCGATCATCGAACTGCGACCTAGGGTGTCCTGGTGCCAAGAGCACATATGGACACCCTTATGCTTAAACATGGTGTTCGTTATGGACAATCCATGACGAGCACAGAAGTCCAATAACAGAACACCACTCTGGTTCAGATCAGGGGGGCCGTTCCTCCCAACCACACCCCTCCAGGTCTCACTGTCATTGCCCACGTGAGCGTTGAAGTCCCCCAGTAGAACAAGGGAGTCCCCAGGAGGCGCACTCTCCAATACCCCCTCCAAGGACTCCAAAAAGGGTGGGTAGTCTGAGCTGCCGTTTGGTGCATAGGCACAAACAACAGTCAGAGCCCGTCCCCCCACACGTAGGCGAAGGGAGGCTACCCTCTCGTTCACCGGGGTGAACCCCAACGTACAGGCACCAAGATGGGGGGCAACCAGTATGCCCACTCCTGCTCGGCGCCTCTCACCAGGGGCAACTCCAGAGTGGAAGAGTGTCCAACCCCTCTCAAGGAAACTGGTTCCAGAGCCAGAGCCATGCGTTGAGGTGAGTCCGACTATTTCTAGTCGGAACCTCTCAACCTCACACACTAGCTCAGGCTCCTTCCCCACCAGAGAGGTGACATTCCATGTCCCAATGGCCAGCTTCTGTAGCCGAGGATCAGACCGCCAGGGTCCCCGCCCTCGGCCACCACCCATCTCACATTGCACCCGACCCCTTTGGCCCCTCCCACAGGTGGTGAGCCCATGGGAAGGGGGACCCACGTCTCCTCTTCGGGCTGTGCCCGGCCGGGCTCCATGGGTAAAAGCCCGGCCACCAGGCGCTCGCCAGCGTGCCCCACCTCCGGGCCTGGCTCCAGAGTGGGGCCCCGGTGACCCGCGTCCGGGCGAGGGAAAACTTAGTCCATTAATTGTACTCATCATAGGGGTTTTTGCCTAAAAAACAACACCCAAAATGTGAATATCTCAGATTTGATTGACTTTTTTTCAATTAAATCCAGAAAAATAAATGCATAATGCACGTATTTATGGATTTTTCCCCCATATTAATAAATCAAATTTTGACTGAGATATGATTGTTTTCATTCAGTCTGACTGAAAATATTGAACACTACCATTTTTAGCCGCTAGATGGCACCAGAGTAGTAAGGTATACTGTTGTATCATGTAATAAGTAAAAGTGGCTATTAATGACACTATCGGCTTGCCAGAGCCACAATACCGGCCCACATTTGCGGGTTGTCAGTGGTTACTCATAATAGATGCAACGTATACGGTGAAGCAACGTATTTATGGATTTTTCCACTTTATTAGACGTATTTGGACTGATCTGACTTGAATGATGGTGTGACGTGTACGGCGGAAAATACGTTATGTGTTTATCTAACCTTTGCCCTCTCTGCCTGCAGGAAATTGCATCTCAAATTTGAATCACCGCAGTGTCAGTTTGCTTCAACCACAACACTAAATTCAGACGTAGAAACTCAGACACATCAGCGTCACTGATGGAGTACCTCTAATTATTAATTAGTCTAATTATCCTCAATGACCTGTTTACTACAGCAGAATATTTGAAACATTAGTTTTTTTTACGTGTGCTGTAGCAGCAAAACTTACCAAAGTACGGACTGTATACATATTTGATTTGTTGTGTTTGTCCTCGCTGGTTTTATTTTCGCTCGTGCCTCCATGACTGAACCATCAGCTGCTTACTGAACATTGCACGATGTGTGGTGGAGTGTCATGTTGCATATTTTGCATGTACTCTTGCTTGTTTGCATGCTGGGAGGTGAGAAGGTAGCCGTGTTCATCCCAGTAAACATGTTTACTGGGAAAGGCCAAGGGGAGATTATATTTTATGTTTTTGCTGGTATTTAAAAGTCACTTTTTGTTTATTGATGGAAAAATAATACTGGAATAGGAGAAATGTTTACCAAAATAAGAAAAAATGTCCAATTCATATAAAAATGTTTCTGTGCCACAAATTCTGAGCTTTATTATAATTAAACGTAAACGTAAATAAAATATATATTCTGAAGCAAAAGGCTTTAGCCCATAGATAGGCAAAAGGTAGCCCAGGGGTCAAAAGTGGCCCTTGGATAATCTTCATCAGGTCCTCTAGGTTCCATCTATCCATTCATTCATCATCTTCCACTTGTTCTGGAGTTGAGCTACCAGTGCAGCAGCTTAAGCAGGGAGGCCCAGACATCTCTTTCTCCAGTCAACTTTTCTAACTCATCTGGGAGGACACCAAGGCATTCTCAAGCCAGCCGAGAGACATACTGTAGTCTCTCCAGCATGTCCTGGGTCTTCTATGAGGCCTCTTCAAGTTCAAGTTGTGTTTATTTGTCAACTTCCAACTTCCCAGATGGACATGGCTAAAGCACCTCCCTAGGGTCATGGTGGGAGCATCCATACCAGACCCCCGAACCACCTCAACTGGCTCCGCTAAATGTGGAGGAGCAGCGGTTCTATTCCGAGTCTCTCCCAGCTAACTGAACTTCTCACCCTATCTCTAAAGGAGAGTCCAGCTACCCTGCGGAGGAAACTCATTTCAACTGCCAATATCCACAATCTCGTCCTTTCTGTCACTACCCAGAGTTTGTGGCCATAAGTGAGGGTGGGAACGTAGACCGACTGGTAAACAGAGAGCTTTGCTTTACAGCTCAGCTCCCTCTTCATCAAAACGAACTGGCACAAAGTCTGCAGTACTACAGATGTTGCACCAATCCATCTGTCAATCTCACGCTCCATTCTTCCTCAATTTGTGAACAATATCTGAAGATATTTGAACTACTCCACATGAGGCAGAACTCACCCTCGACCCAGAAAGTGCAATCCACCCTTTTCCGACTGTAGATTTGCAGGTGCTGATGCCTATTCCAGCTGCTTTACACTTTGATGTGAACTACTCCAGTGAAAGCTGAAGATCACGGCACAATGATCCCACATCATCCACAAATAGCAGAGATGGAATCCTGAGGCCATTGAACGGACTCCTTCTACCCCCTGGCTGAACCAAGCCATGGGGGAGCCCAACTCCTGCCCTGAAAGGGTCTGACGTACTGCCAGCAATGCAAACCAAACTCTTGCACAGCTTCTATAGGAGTTGAATGACCCATAACTGGCCCCCAATCCCATATTCTGGGAGCACCCTCCCCAGTGTACCTCAAGAAACTCAGTCAAATGTCTTCTCCAAGTTCACAAAACGTGTAGACTAGATGGGCAAACACCCATGACCCCTAAAGCCCAATGAGGGTAAAGAGCTGGTCCAGTATTTCATGGCTAGGATGAAACTTGCATTGTTCCTTCTGAATCTGAGGTTCGACTACTGATCAGACTCGCTCCTCCAGTACCCCTGAATAGACGTTACCGGGTAAGCCAAGGAGAGTGATGCCCCTATAATTGGAGCACAACCTCCGGTCCCCCTTTTGGAAGAGGGGAACCATCACCTCAGTCTGCCAATCTAGTGGCACTGCCCTGGATGTCCATGAAATGTTGCAAAGGCGTGTTAACCAAGACAGCTGCACAACATCTAGAGCCTTACGGAAATCAGGGCGGATCTCGTCCACCCCCAGAGCCCTGCCGCCGCAGAGCCTTTAACTACCTCAGCGACCTCAGTCATGGTTATGGACAGACCAATCCCAAAATCCCCCGACTCAGCTTCCTCCACGGAAGATGTGCCGTGAGATTGAATAGGTTTGAGAAGTATTCCACTTCCTGATGACATCTCTGGTTGAGGTCAACAGCATCCCACCTTCACTGAACACAGTGTAGGTAAAGCTCCGCTTTTCCAGCCTCAGCTGCCTAATGGTTGGCCAGAATCTCTTCAGAGCCGATTCAGGGTCTCTATCCAAGGCCTCATCGAACTCCTCCCACATCCGAGCTTTTGTCACAGCCAAGACTGCAGACCGACCGCTTGGCCTGCCAATACTCCTCAGCTGCCTCTGGAGTCCTGCTAGCCAACAAGACCAGGTAGGACTCAAGGTCCTCAAGGTTGTCAAACACAATCAAAATTTCAAATACATACTTGATGTTTGAGCATTCCTTGAAGGAATGCATAATGCCTTTTGCTTTTTATATCAACGCTTTCAAATAAAACTATCTTATGCTGACAAAGGACAGCGTTACAGCCATTTTGGTCCAACCTTATGAATGACTCTTGTTGATATTTGAAATATCATGAGGTGTTGACAATGAATATCAAATACTACCACATCAGATTGTAGCGCAGTATCTGTAAAACTGACTGTTATAACCATTTTTGGTCATAGGTCAGTTGGTTGTGGTAACCATCTTGAACGGGGTTCATTCCAAAAGTTAATTAGTTGTAGTTGTAGACGTTCACCCAATGATTTCTTTTGGACCGTTTCATTAGATTTTGTCTGATTTTTCTTCTTCAAGATTTTGTGTTAAACAACAAGCCTTGTTTATCCTAAAAGTTAATGGCAAGTTTTAAAACAGATCTCCTGTGATCAGTTCATGCTCAAAGTATGTGCTGGTGACGACTCACTACCACATCGATCTTAGCTCAATGTTTGTACAATTGACTGAGTGGTATACTTTTGTCTTTGACTAGTTTTTTTTTTAGCTGTAACCGCCATCTTGGATAGGGTTGACCACAAAAGTTAAACCCCTTGAGATGTTCATATAAGAATTACTTTTTTACAGTTTCATAAAATTGGTCCAGTTGTTTATGCAACATTTTCTTAATACAGACAAAAAAGAGCACATACTTCTTCTTCTTCTTTCGACTTTTCCCTTTTCAGGGGTCGCCACAGCGAGTCATCCTCCTCCACCTCACTCTGTCCTCTGCATCCTCTGTCCTCACTCCAACTACCTCCATGTCCTCTCTAACTGCATCCATATATCTCCTCTTTGGCCTTCCTCTGTGTCTTTTTCCTGGCAGCTGCATTTCTAACATCCTTCTACCAATATACCCACTGTCCCTCCTCTGGACATGTCCAAACCATCTCAGTCTGGCCTCCCTAACTTTATCTCCCAGTTGTTCAACATGTGCTGTACCTCTGATGATCTCATTCCTGATCTTATCCATCCTTGTCACTCCTAAGGAGAACCTCAGCATCTTCATTTCTGCTACTTCCAGTTCTTTCTCCTGTCTTTTTGTCAATGCCACTGTCTCCAGACCATACAACATAGCTGGTCTCACCACTGTCTTGTAAACTTTTCCTTTGACCTTTGCTGACACCTTTTTGTCACAAATCACTCCTGAAACTTTTCTCCATCCACTCCATCCTGCCTGGACTCTCTTTTTCACCTCTTTACCACATTCCCCATTTTCCTGGACAGTGGACCCCAAGTACTTGAAGTCCTGCACCTTTGTGACCTCTGCTCCTTGTAGCCTCACTGTTCCACTGGCCTCCCTCTCATTCACACACATGTACTCTGTCTTACTACGGCTGACTTTCATTCCTCTTCTTTCAAGTGCATACCTCCACCTCTCCAAGTTCTCTTCCACCTGTTCCCTGTTCTCACCACATATCACAATGTCATCTGCAAACATCATAGTCCATGGGGATTCCTGCCTGACCTCATCTGTTATGCCGGTTACCCACTGCACAACTCGAAACGCGCCTGCCGTCCCCTTTTGGCCGCTGGTCACGGTCCCACTGAACCACTGAACACCGTCTGATGACGTACACTAGGGGGTAGCAGAGGGAGGGGTCTCTGGCTTGTTTTCCGGGTTCAGTTGTTGTTTTAACTGCACCTCCGACGGTCTTCGATGAGATTAAAACTTTTTTTTATGTTTGGGGTGATCTACACTGGAGAGGACAGCAGCCTGTCAGCAGCAACTGTAAAAATGCCACGTTTCTTACCGGAGTTTGGTTCCAATTCCTGGAGGCTGGATCCGGTGAGTTTAAAAAGTCCGAAAAAAGTCCCGTTGTGGTTGTGTAATCAGATAGCGAGGCTCTCCCGACTGTTTGCCGGATGCGTCGAGCCGCCAGAGATCAACATTTGGGACGTCTGCGGCTCGACGGCGACGCGCGCGTGCGTGTACAGGCTGCCCCCGCGCCGCTTCGATCACTTGAATCGCGCCGCTTCCTTGTTCGCCGTGACTCCACGCGTCTCCTCCATAGACTTTGAATGTAAACCGGCCGCTTCGGCCGCTCGACAAAGGGGGCAGTGGGTACTAGGCATTAGTCGGTCCATCACCAGAGCAAACAAGAAGGGGCTCAGAGCCGATCCTTGATGCAATCCCACCTCCACCTTGAAGCTATCTGTCACTCCTACAGCACATCTCACCACTGTCCTGCTGTCCTCATACATGTCCTGTACCAGTCTAACATACTTTTCTGCCACTCCAGATTTCCTCATGCAATACCACACCTCTTCTCTTGGCACCCTGTCATATGCTTTTTCTAAATCCACAAACACACAATGGAGTTCTTTCTGACCCTCTCTGTACTTCTCTATCAACATCCTCAAAGCAAAGATGGCATCTGTGGTGCTCTTTCTTGGCATGAAACCATACTGCTGCTCACAGATAGTCACCTCTTGTCTAAGCCTTCCTTCCACAACTCTCTCCCAGATCTTCATCGTGTGGCTCATCAACTTAATTCCCCTGTAGTTGCTACAACTCTGTACATCACCCTTGTTCTTAAAAATGGGAACCAGCACACTTCTTCTCCATTCTTCAGGCATTTTCTCACCCTCAAATATTCCATTAAATATTTGAGTCAAAAACCTCACTGCCACCTCTCCAAGACATTTCCAAACCTCCACTGGTATGTCATCAGGTCCTACTGCCTTCCCCTTCTTCATTCTTTTCAGAGCTTTCCGGACTTCACCCTCACTAATGGTAAATGGTAAATGGAGCTTATTTATATAGCGCTTTCCAGCCCCCTGTGAGGAGCCCCAAAGCGCTTTACAATACCAGCCATCCACCCATTCATTCACACATTCATACACCGGTAGTGGTAGCCTGCCTTGCAAGGCGCCATCCAGACCTACCGGGAGCAACTCGGGGTTAAGTGTCTTGCCCAGGGACACAACGACACATGGTGGGCGGACGCGGGATTCGAACCTCCAACCTTCCGATCGGGGGTCGACTGCCATTACCACTGTGCCACGGCCGCCCCAAATCTTTCCCACTTCCTGGTCCACAGTTTCTATGACCTCCACTCTTCTTTCTCTTTCATTCTCTTCATTCATTAGCTCCTCAAAGTAATCCTTCCATCTTCCCATCACACTCTCCTCACTTGTTAGAACATTCCCATTCCCATCTTTAATAAGCCTAACCTGCTGCACATCCTTTCCAGCCTGATCCCTCTGTCTTGCCAATCGGTACAAGTCCTTCTCGCCCTCTTTAGTGTCCAGTCTCCCATACAACTCATTGTACGCCCTCTGCTTTGCCTTAGCTACTTCCCTCTTTGCTCTATGTCCCATCTCCTTATATTCCTGTCTCCTCTCTTCAGTCCTCTCACTGTCATATTTCTTCTTGGCTAATCTCTTTCTTTGAATGGCGTCCTGCACTTCACTATTCCACCACCAGGTTTCCTTATCATCCATTCTCTGTCCAGATGACACACCAAGTACCTTCCTACCTGTCTCTCTAATTACTGTTGCTGTAGTAGCCCAGTCACTTGGAAGCTCTTTCTTACCACCCAGAGCCTTTAACAGCTCGTCTCTGAATTTCTCACAACATTCTTCCTTCTTTAGCTTCCACCATTTGGTCTTCTTCTCTGATTTTACTCTTTTTCTCTTCTTCGCAACAACAGTCATTCTACACACAACCATCCGATGCTGTCTGGCCACGCTCTCCCCTGCCACAACCTTACAGTCTCCAATCTCCCTCAGGTTTCCTCTTCTACACAGAATGTAGTCGACCTGTGTACTCCTTCCTCCACTCTTATAGGTCACTCTATGTTCCTCCCTCTTTTGGAAATAGGTATTGACTATAGCCATTTCCATTCTCTTGGCAAAATCCACCACCATCTGTCCTTCCTGGTTTCTTTCCTTGACACCAAACCTACCCATCACTTCCTCATCCCCTCTGTTTCCTTCACCAACATGTCCATTCAGGTCTGCTCCAATCACCACTCTTTCCTCCCTGGGAATACTCTCTATCACTTCATCCAAATCTTTCCAAAATTTATCTTTCTCCTCCCCATCACATCCAACCTGTGGAGCATAACCACTGACTATGTTTAGCATCAGACCTTCTACTTCTACCTTCAGGCACATCACCCTATCTGACACTCTCTTCACCTCTACTACATTCTTTGCCAACTCCTCCTTCAGGACCACCCCTACTCCATTTCTCTTTCTATCCACACCATGGTAAAACAGTTTGAACCCTGCTCCAATACTGCGAGCCTTGCTGCCCTTCCACTTGGTCTCTTGGACACATAAAACATCTACCTTTCTTCTCTGCATCATGTCAGCCAGCTCTCTATCTTTGCCTGTCATTGTCCCCACATTTAGAGTTGCAACCCTCAGTCCTACATTCTTCACTACTTTGGAAAAACTATGGCATGTAAACAGACTTTATTAGTTACAAGTAGCAACAATGCTTCATGCCAACAGCATCTTTACCAAACTACGGCAACAGAAATGCTCAAATCTCAGCCTAGTGTCTGATGAATGATGGTTGCTGTTTTTCAAATACAGTTTCTGTTTGCAGAAAGTTGATGAAGACATTTTCTTGACTTTCTTGTGCTGTGTGCTTTGGCCTTTTTGGCCACCTAAGTGAAAAAAAAAATCCAAATTGTTTTATTTCCCACCGTTATGTTCATACGATCTCCTCTTTTCGGTTCTGTACTTTGTATATCAACAAGAGAGAGAGAGAGAGAAACGTGGGTTTCTCAGCCTTTTGCTGCAGGTGGTCATGCAGTCGCGTCAGTGAAAACACACACTCACACACTCTGCCCTTCCATGTCATCTGAAAATTCCTATGGATTACATCTAATTCTTGTGACAGATGGACAAATGGTTGTGACGTGTGCATGTGTGTGTGTGTGCGTGCGTGTGAACAGCTGGGAGCACGAGGTCAAACCTGCAACCAACCAGCGGCTGTGTGGAACTATCAGCAAACACCTGTTTGAACGACCCCCCCACTTACCCCCACTTCTACTTTTCCCTCCCGGACATTTGATATGTGGGGTGGGGGGTGTTGGAGTGAGCAGAGAGACAAATAGAGGAGGAAGGGGAGAATGGGAGAAAACAGCTGGATCAACTGAATGTTTCCGTTTTCTGTTTCCTGTCACAGATTTGTCAGTTTCTGCCAGAGACTTTTTCACTTCCGTCCTTCACAAGACGGTTGATGAATAACACAGAGGTACTGTGATGCCTGCATTTTACCAGGAATAAAGAATGTTCACTGGTTGCGCATGTATATTAATAATAATAATAATAAGTGCTATGTGTTGTCATCATTGTATGTTCCCATACAATGGCGAGATTAGTCTCTGAATTTAACCCATCTCAACTGGGATGCACCCAGGTGGGGCGGTGGGCAGCTATGTGGGTGCCCGGGGAGAAATTGGGGATTGGGTGTCTTGCTCAGAGACACCACGGCATGTGGGAATGGCTGGGGATTGAGCCTGTGGCTTTCGGGCCCTCCGAGATGTATAAAACAACCAAAAGGTTGACACAAGAAAACACTTAAAACTCAGATTTGTTTAGTATTCAGGAACTTCTTGGTTAACAGAAATATAACTCAACTTGGGTCTTGTCCTCGTGGAAGCACAGTTTTTGTGTTGAACGTAAGAAAAAGAAGTTGAGTAAGTTGTGCCTGGATTGTATGTTGGAATAAAGATGGAAACTATGACATAATCATTTTCTAAAAGTCTACATGTGAAAGCAGTGAGCATATCCAGTGTTGATATGGGGTTACTCTTTCATGAACATGTCACATCTCTTGCTTGGTGGACCAGAGGTGTAACAGAGGTGGGTTGACTTAAATACCCCGTGCTGTCTTCATTTTTTCATGAATTATACAACAGATGTTACAGTCCTAATCTAAATTATTATTTATTTTTTTAATTCAACCTTTTTTTTATACAGGTTAATTCCATTGAGCCTCGATGACTCATTCACAAGAGAGACCTGTTTTTAACAAAGAATGATGACAATAATAGACAATCGTAAAGGATGTGTACAAATTGGGATTTATATATTTATTTTTAACAAGATAAAATGGTATTTAAAATAAAATGTAAAAAAAAGCACGAGGCAGTGTAGAAAACTCAAAACAGGAACATGTCTGCGTTGGGTTTTGCCAGGAACCTAGCAGATGTTTGAAGCCACTTATGGTGTGGTCACACCAAACAGCGTTTTGGAGGTTCAAAACGCTGTTTGGTGTGACTGTACCATAAGAGGTCAAGGTCGAGATCTTCAGATCTTTTTGCAAGGTGTTCCATGAAGCAGGAGCAGAGTAAGAGAAGGCCCTTTTGCCTAGTTTAGTCCCCACTGAGGGAACACTGCAGGTAATCATGTCCTGAGAGCGCACGCTGTAGCTGCACTCACGTAAAGACATGTAGGAGGAGATGTATGAGGGCAGCAGACCAAGAAGTGATTTAAAGATGAAAATGTCCCAGTGGAAGAGTCTGCGTGAGGTTAATGATGTCCAGTTAACCAGTGAATACAGGGGGCTGTTGATTGGTACGATAATCACAGCCAGTCATGAATCTAAGTGCACCATGGTAGACAACATCCAACATCTGCAGGGTGCTTGTAGGAGCATTCATATAGATAATGTCACCATAATCAATGGAGGGAAGGAAAGTCACAGTTACAAGGCGTTTCTTAGCATTCAGAGTTAGACATGATTTTTTTTTTCCGGCTTCTCCCTTTGTCAGGGGTCGCCACAGTGAACTAGTCGCAGGAAGACTTGGCAATTGTTTGTTTTTTAACGCCGGATGCCCTTCCTGACACAAGGGCCCAGATTGGGGCAGACAGGTGTGACTGCTTAACTTATCCCACCCACATTTTTGATGTTGTCGGTACCAGGGCTTGAACCAGCGATCTTCCGATCACAAGCTCACCTTCTTAACCTCTGCGCCACCACTCCCACCAGACAGGATCTATTTATGAAAAAGAAACCCAGTTTAACTTTCAGTTTCTTTACTAGGTTTTCCACATGAAGCTTAAAAGGGAGATGTGAACTGACCAGGATACCCAAATATTTATAGGAATCAACAAACTAGCAGCACCATTCGAGGATAAAATCAGAAGAAGATCTGCTGGGACAGACTTCCTGTTTGATAAATGCATCCCTTTGGTTTTGTCTATGTTTAGGACAAGTTTGAGACGGAGCAAATCTGACTGGATGATGTCGAAAGTGGATTGGAAAAGCTGGAAAGCCTTAGCAACTGTTTTAGCTCGACAATAATCAACTGTGTCATCAGCATAAGGATGCATCAAGGATGCCTGACCTACTGGTACATTACCTATGTAGATTGTAAAGAGGATGGGTCCTAAGACTGAGCCTTGTGGCACACCATTGTTGACTGTTATATAACTGGAGGAAGTACCATTATGTTGAACACATTTATGAAAGAGGCTTAGGTATCCGCTACAGGAGTTTAGGACTAGATCTAAAGTTAGGATTCCATCTTGCAATTAAATTGACATTTTTGACAATTACCGTACTGGTTTGAGATTTATAAAAAGACGCTTTAGTGCGAACAAATTAAGTCACCAAAGAGGTGAGCTTTTGTAAAGCCAGCACTATTGAACCGTAAAAGGCATGAAGTGAAACTCAGCTGTGTTGACATGGAGCATTACAGTATGCATAAAACATGTGTCTAATGTCTCCCGTTTCAAATCTCAGAATGGTCTGGCTGTAGATGCTGTGAAACACGAAGCTTCAGAGTTGTTGGAAACACCCAGGTAGAACAGCGGTACAGCACATCTTTTGAGTCTCAATGCCTGTTTATTCTTTCATCTGCAGACCATGGACCTTACCAAGCTCCGCCCAGAAACGCCCCCTAAGCTCCAACATGGCTGCACGTCTCCCAAGCGCAGCTTTGGTGTCAATGGAAAACATGGCGTCGACTGACTGCAGGGTATTTTTGAGTCGAATAGTGTATCATTTCTGCCAGATTCCAACAAAATATCAGCCATGACAATGGACAGGGGAACCAACAAGTTCATGTTATTTATTTTTTTTGGACGTTATCAAGTTGTTTGATCCACGCGATGCCTCCAACAGCGTGCGCGTCACCGCTAATGCTACTGTCTGATGGGGAAAACATCAGCTCCTCACACGCTCAGGCTCAGCATTATTACAGCTGTGGACAGGATCACTGATGCCTATTGTCCTGCAAGGCTGGGTAAGTCAGGCATTCATGGTTTTGAGGGTTACTTTTGAAATCAGCGATTTCTATTGTTGGCAAAAGTTTGTGTGCCTTGGTCGCAAAGCTAATGCTAACTGTAATCTCCATTGGTTAGCCGTTGCTGCTTTAGCTGCTAAACACGCCGACAGCGACTTTTGTGAGGGCTAACGAGCTCAGCCGTCCGGTGTGTTAGTTAAAATCCAGCCTTCGTGTCACGATTTTGTGCAGTTTTAGGTGAAATCGACAGTAGAGCTCGTTGTGTTAGCTAGCTCATGTGGCGTTAGCAGAGCTGTTTCTTCCCAACTTCCAGGACGTTCAGTGAACTGTGGCTTTCTCTCATCGTGACCGCGTGTTGTTAACTAGCAGGTTTCAAAAGCAGGTCAACCCTTCTCTGCTGGTGAAAGAAATAATTGTTCAGTTTTGTGGTCGTGCACAAGCTTTGATCCAAGCAAGGCATTCAGTTTCACATATAGGGAAACGGTGAATTTTACTTCCACAAATACGGTCAGGGTACCTGACATCTCCTGTACAGATACCCCACTGACGGTGGAGGAGCATTTTTCCAGCCCTGACGCAGAAAAATTCTGCACGTATGCTAGCTAGCAATGTAAGTAGCATGTGGTGCCGGTCTCACAAACGCTACCGTAGCGTTTGTTTTGTGAGACCGGCACGCACGTGGAAGCTGCGCTGTGACGTGTTATGGGCATTAGCCAATGAAACGCGGCCCTGTGGGCGGAGCTTGGTAAGGTCCATTACATCTCTGCCTCTACCTCCCATGGCGACTAAGAGGCACAAAAGTAGTGGATTGACTTCAATCCTCCATGCCACTTTAGTCCTTTCATTGATCACACAAGATAGCAAACAATTATTCAGTCCTGGCTTGAAGTGCTTTCCGAGGGAGAGTTTTTACTCTTCAAGATTTGGGAAGTAGGGCTCCATCCTGCCATAGAGTGTTCAGGCAAGGAGGACCTAGTCCTGATGCTAACACTGCAACGTAAAACAGGCCTACTGTGATGCAAAGGGAACAAATCAACCATTGACAAGTATTCCAAAGTAATTTTCTAAAGAAGTTCTCCCAACTGCCCGTTTCTGAGTCGTTTGTTGTAAATGTCACTTGGAAAACCAGCAGCGATAGCAACACAGACAAATCCATCATAAATAGAAGTAATTAGGGTCATAGTTGTTCATGAGCAAGTGGTTAAATGTGTTTTTTCTCTCTCTCTCAATTCTCTGTTTTGCTACAAACAACAATAAAAAAACACAGATTTGTCATGCAGTACAACAGTTGCTGAAACTGAAGAAAAATAAATAAAATCTGCATTTGTTTACTTAAAAAGAATCAGTGACAAAGGATGTGTTCACTTCTTCAAGGGTTGTTCCATTTGTTAACCACTTTTAGAAGGACCAAGAGATCGCTCCAAACCTTGTCCAAAATGAGGTTATTTTTCTGTCTGTACAGTGTTTGGTTGACTAAGTACACTGCATGTAAAGCAGCTGCAGCTGTCAAACTTTGCTCTACTTACTGTAGGCTGGTGCGAACCGTCATTTAGATGGATTAAACGTCAAAACGCTTGCTAAAAAGCAAGCAGAGGCAATGGGAAGTTACGGCAGCCTCCTGACCGCAGAGAATCAGTGCCAGAGCTGCGGTCAGACGACAGGTGAGCGGTTACGCTTTCAGGCACGTCTCATTGATATTCTAACCTATTGCACTTTCTCAGAGAGAGGACTCCCATGTGGAAACTCAGCACTGCCCTGGGAGCTACCTCCTTCCTTCAGGCTTTGATCTTCACAATGTGGAGCCGATCACAGACGGGCCTGAACGGCAATTATTACTCTCGAGAGAAAAACCTTCAACTGTCTGCTGAAGTCTGTGAATTTGGAGGGTAAAAAACAAAGAAAGAGCCAAATGAGTTCAGTACATTTTTACTTCCTGCATGAAATAGTGTGAATGTTTATGAAGCATTCACACTATTGTGATCCAATTTTCCATTTTTTTTCAGCATCTTTCTTGTTCCACAATTTTTGTGCCATGTCAATAAATCATAAATCAAAAACATTCAGCTCATTCAGGAAGAGGGTGCTACTTTCGGTATTGGTGCAACTTTAGCTTTTTGAAATATTTAGCCTTTTCTGCCATTTTTTTCTCATAGAAAATGAATTGAGCTCATTATACATCCTTAAAATCTTTAGATGTGTTTAAAACTTTTTACTGCTCCGTTCACATTTTGTTCTGGTTCAGCTTCTTTCAGCTTCCTTGTGCAAATTTAAACTTTTTTTCGAGCTGCCTTTTTCTGCTGTTTTGTGCTCCTTTCAGATCATTTCTGTTAACTACAACGTTTTTGTGCTTCTAACTTCTTTCTGCTAATTTCAGCTTCTTATGCGCCTTTCAGCTTATTTCTGCAAATTTCTAGCCTGGTTAAAACCAGACCCTTGTCCTTCACTTCGCTTCGTACTAGGGTCTGGGATTTCTCCCATAGACAACGATTTCTCCGGTCGATTTTTGACCGGACCAATCAGAGAACAGAAGGCGGAGTTTTGTTAGTTTAGCCTGGCGAGGTCCAGGCTATTCAGATAAATAGCTCAGAAACCACTCGGTGGATATTTTTTCTGCTACCAGTGTGTAATTATATGGCTCTAATTTACTGACTGTTGGCCTGGATGAAACATTTGAGATAAAATTCGATTTTTTATCATTTATTTTCGTAGCGCACCCGAGGCTGTTTGGAAAATGTCAAACCGAAACAATTTAAATCCAGCAGATTTGACCATTTCGTGAATTGATTTAGGAACTGTTAAGCTCAGGAACACTTCTGATATAACGTCAGCTAAGAAATATATTTTTCTCAGCAAAGAAATAATAGTTTTTTACCTTGTTTTCATGAAAACTCCTTCGTGGCGGCAGCCATTTTAACTGACGACGTCAGCCGACGTCGTTCAAAACTCCGCCTTCTGTTCTCTGATTGGTCCGGTCGAAATCCCAGACCCTAGTACAGAGCGAAGTGAAGGACAAGGGTCTGGTTTTAACCAGGCTAGCAAATTTCAGCCTTTTCTGCCATTTCACCTATTTTGCTATTTTATGCTAATTTTAGCTTTATTAGCTAATTCCACATTTTTTCCACTCATTTCAACTTATTCAGCAAAACTGTGCTCAATCAACTTACTTCTGGTAATTTAAGCTTCTTTCTGCCTTTTAGCTTTTTTTCAGCTTAAAAAAAACAATTTTTCTTTTCCAATCTCAGCTTTTTCATATAATTTTCACCATTTTGTGCTCATTTATGCTTCTTTCAGCCTAATTGGGCAAACATGTTCTCTCTATTTCCTTCTGCTAATTTAAGCTTGTTCTTCCTATTCAGCTAGCTTTTTCGCCTTTTTAAAGCTAATTTCAGCTGTTTTCAGATAAATTCAGGTTCTTTATGGTAATCTCTATTACTTTCGATCCGATTAACATCTTTATGCACATTTCAGCTTTTTTCTGCCAGTTTCAGTTTTTGTTGTTGTTGTATTTTCAGCTACTATATTCATGCAAATGTTAGTTTTTCCAGCTAATTCCAATTTTTTTAAGCTCATTTCAGCTCTTTCCACATCCTTCTGGTAGTTTAAGATTCTTTCTGACTTTTCAGCTACTTTTTGCTAATTTCAGTCTTTTTTTTAGCTCATTTCCTAATTTGTGTGCTCCTTTATGCTTATTTAAACCTAATTCTGCAAATATGTGTTCTTTCTTCTACAAATTTTGTATTTTTACCATTCCAGCCACTTTTCAGCTGTTTTTATTTTAATTTTTTAATTTATTATTATTATTTTTTTTTTTATTTTTTTTAGCAAGTTCTTCAACAATAAGCATTCACACTGCATTTTTATTTTATTTTTTAAATTTACTCTTTATTCATCCAGGTAGTCTCGCCTCATGCAAGAACCGTTCGTACGCACAGATTTGTTCTTAAACTGTGCGTACGAGTGATTTAGGATCATTTGTGGCATTCAACAATGTTTTCGGATCCTACGATTTTTTTCAGATACGAACAAAATTTACGAGTGGTCCGGACCTGTCGTATATTTTATGAGCAGCCAGTCTGCTGTTATCCAGACGGAATTTCCTCACTAATAACTTCATTTTTTGTTATTTAAAAAATTTTGAGTTAAAAAAAAGTCACACACCACAATTGACCTTTCGCAAAACCCCGCCCCCAACCGGCCATTGTCCAATCACACGTCACTAGCATCTCCGGCTATGTAAGCTAGGTCCGACATTCTACAAGATGGTGAAGCGATGCGCCTATGGATTGTGTAAATCAGACAGCAGGTATCCCAAGAGTTTGTCTGGTGGAGTCTTGTTTTTTCCCTTCCCAAAGCCGAAAACACAACTGGAACGGTGTCAACAATGGATAAAACAGTGTGGAAGGCCTCACTCCCAGCTTAATGTCTCGAAGATAAACAAGCATTCGTATGTATGCTCAAAGGTAAGACAAACATTCATTGTGACTGTCCTGCTCTAGAAGTAATAATTATAATTTCAAGAAAGGTTATTATTAATATTCATTGTTGTGTATTATTTTGGATATAATTTTTAGAAGATTACCCTCTTACGTTTAGTAAGCTCATTAGCATTAGCTAACTTTAGCGAATGTTTACATTAGTTCACTGTCGGGTCTCGATGCTGTGAATATATATATTAAATAATATATATAATATATAATAAAAACATATAATCTAAGGTAGATCCATGAACAGAGTAACAAGCTAGCCTCTGCTCTGAATACAGTTACTAGCTTAACTTACCGAGCTAACTTACCGGTATTACTTAATAAATTTGACTTTTACAGTACTTAACTAACAAAAAATAGAACTTGAAAAAGAAAACTTACCCTGCAGTGCAGGAGCAGGACTGGTCCACAAGCGTATTCTGGTTGCATTTGAGGTAAAGGTCATGGGGTTTCTCAGATTTTGCTTGAGGCCCTGTACACACGTAGCCTGGTGTTTGAAAAACGAATATTTGCACACAAAAAATATATCTGTCCATACATGTTCGAATAGTTAAAATGTTTGTTTACATGTCTCGTTGTTTTCACCACAGAAGTTGTAAAGTTGTAATGAATAAGCTGAACCCATAGGTGGCAGTGTAGTGCTGTCACAACCCTTCACCCATGCAGCCACACTTCCTGTTATTTATTTATTTATTTTCTTTCGTTTGTGTGGACAGACCGTGAGGTTTAACTACTATTAAATACCGTGTTGGAGTACAAAGTTAATAAAACGCAGGAAAATGTCGACTAGGAATCATGTCAGAGCAGGTATGTTGACTTTTTAGTGCTTTTTTTAGAGCATTATGTGACGTGAGCGCCGCTCAGCTAGACCGGCAGACCCGGTTTTGCCGGTCCAGCTGGAGCAGAAAGCTCCGTTCTGAAAGTTCACACGCAGACTCGAAAACGGAGAGTTCTCAAATCTTCACTTTGGCCGGAGTTTTGTTATTATTCGTTTATAGTTACATCAACCGGCGTTCACGTGTGGATGAAAGGCTAAACCGCATGATAAACTGTTCGGTTTTACTGATAAACGGCTACGTGTGTACAGGGCCTGAGACCGGTATGCTTTAGCCTCAAGGATCGTTGTGTCTCCTTCGTAACGTACTGTAATATTTTGAATATATCCCTCCACTGCATATTGTAACCCCTTTTGCCTTGATCTGGAGGATATTGCGCTGGTATTGCTCCAAAATGAGTCACTAACACGCACTGGTATACAAGCTATCCCCGTCATGACGCGCTAACACTCACCGGCTACAGAAAGCTTGACGGGCGTAGCAACAGTAACTAAGGGGGCGGGGCTTCTGCGAAAGGTCAATTGTTTTTGACAATTTTCTGTTTGAAGTCGAATTACAATTTTAAATGTAATAATGACTAACGGATTAAAGTATTTAAATTAAAATCAATTTGTTATCAATGCCGTTTTCTAACACTACAATATTAATATGAAGATCTCAAACTAAAACCAACTTAAATTATGAATTAATTTAAGTTTAATTTGTCTCGGTAACGCAGACTTTACATTGACCTCCTCCTGTTGCAGTCATAGATCTCAAATAGCTCAATGAAATGAGCGTTGCGTCGCAGTTCAGAACCTTATGGGTTCAATTCCCACATGGGACAATGTTTTTTTTTCTTCTTTTAATTCATTCCAGATTTAAAAAACACAAGAAAACTATTTACAATACAACAAGAAATAAAGCATAAAGTCTTTTTAATCTGGAATGAATAAATAATCTAAAGAAAGAAGGGGAAAAAAATAGTCATACCTTGTGGGAATCAAACCCACGAGGTCTAGATAAGGTTAGGAGCACCTAACGGAGTAATGCGTTACCCAGTGAGCCACCAGGACATGTGTATATTTTAAGGTCCACATTTATTATAAACAAACATTCTTTGGCTTTAGCTGGTCCTTTATCCCATGAGTGACGCTGCTAATAAGGACAGATTTTCTTTTCTTGACCTCAGAGAGCAGAACTTCAATCTCCGCACCGGTAGAGTTCTTCTTTTTACTTTTCGCTGTCATTTTATGAACGGACCGTTCTGCTGTCTGAGGCAGGAAACGTAGCCTTATATGGTGTTTTGAGGGGTGGGAATTATGTAAATAACCTCTCCGCGTGCACGCGCAGGTAAGATAGAACAGGTGGAATTCATCATACGTACGCAGCTCATTTACACACTTTTCCTGAGGATAGAAGAGTTTGTTGAATCTGACGTGGCATGTTCGTACGAACGCTTCGTACGAACAAAAGTAAGAGAAATTTAGGATAAAAATACGAACATGTTCTTGCATGAGGCCCATTCCACGAGAACTCATTTTCAAGAGAGACCTGTTAGGGAGCAGATGGTGGTGGTTAAGGGCCTTGCTCAGGGGCCCAGAGTGGGTCGAATGAAGGTGATGGCAGGTGTGGTTGTTTCACCTTTTTCCACCCACATTTTTTGATGTTGTCGGTACCGGGGC
>JBBPBX010036800.1:0-10550 GCA_038048925.1 Garcialebias charrua | reverse complement strand
AGTTTCTCTAGTTTTCATTAACAGTGAACCAAAAAACGACTGATGACCAGCACTCTCAGTGATACACAGGTTATCTTTCTTTTAAAGCGATTAGCCTTCAATGAAAGTAAAAACGGTGACACTTGAAGGAAGGAAGGTTCCCAGAGTCAAACAGCACAATGGCTTCCTTTCAGGAGGCAGCAGGTCAGAGCTCAGTGAAGCCCTGAACACACGGTGGTGAAATGAAGCCTCGTCTGAATCCAACACCTCTGTTTTGGCTGACCTCTGTGTGTTTAAAGAGCCACGGGTCACTTCCTTCCCCCACCTCGGAGGATGATGGACTGCGGATGTGCACTCGCTATGCCAAGCATCTCTCGCTCACCTGGGGGTGGAGGATGTGTTCCAGAAAAAGGGATTTCACAGTTGGCCAAATACTTGGGCAGAACACTCAGGAAACAAAGCTTGAATCAAACTATAATGAACAAATAGACAACAAAAATACCTCCTTTTTTTTTCTTATTGTCACAGGGTAAGAAATACGTGTACTTTGTAAATGAAATAACCCTGTTTGTTTTTATTTTGGGGAAATGGGGACTTTAAAATATGTGCGTGGTCTCACTTTTTCTTTCCAACTGGTTTGGTAAAAGCAACAAACTAAAACAAGTGAATGTTTTTCAGAAATGTAAATGTGTTTGCACTACAATAAACTACCGTGCAACCATGTAGGTCATGTGCTGACTTTATTTGATTCTTGCCAACTAAATATAGATGAACGGTGAACAGTTAAAAACAACCAAATCACAACAGCATCTCAAAACAACACGACAAAAGGCTAATATTGATAATGATCAGGGTCAGCCCAAGGCAAAAGCAAACTAAGCTGCTGCTTAGGGCCCCCTAAGTGGAATTTATTTTTATTTATTTATTTATTATTATTTTTATATGATTCTATTTAATATTTTACGTTTATCTTTTGCAAATTGTTGCATACATAGTTTCAAGAACTAATTATTCAACTTTAAAATCATTTTATGTGGTTTCGAGTAATTGTTAATTTACATTATTTAAGTATTTCATTGATATATATTTCATTTTATTTTCTTTTGTCTGTTTTTGCACAGTCTACTTTATTTTTATGCATCTAAGTTATTTTATCTGTTTTTTGTTGTTGATCTTGCATTACAAATTATTTTGAACATTACTGCTGCAATTCTTTGGAACCAAAGAAAATAAACCAGATGACACTTTTACTGTAAAATACATTGCATACTGGTGTTTTTTTCTTCCACTTTTGTTACTTTTAGTACTAGATGATATATGTATACATATAGGAAAATGTAATCAGGGCTGTCAGAGTTGCAATGAGTTTATGGTAGGTGGTGAATGATCTGATCCTCTGACTGTTGATTGCAGTAATCCACATTATTAGGAGAAATAGAGAGCCCCAAACCAAATTTCGCTTAGGGCCCCATGGAGGCTTGGGCCAGCAGCACTGATAATAATAATAAATAAAAAAAGCTGCTAAAGTTTTATGTATAAACCATTGTTTACTTTCTAACATGTGATTTTTTAAATAGATTTTTATTGTTTTTATTATTTGGTTTCTCATTGTTCTGTTTCAGTTTTTCCTCAGTCTTTATTTCTCTACTGCTGCTTGCCCAAAACCTTTCAACATCAGACCCACAAAATTAAAGTTTTAGAGACTCATGACTATTACTGGATAAAGTATGCAAATGTCGCTAATACGCCTTTGACTGTATGCACTACCCGGTATGTTATACCTATTTATGATAACTGCCATGATCTCTTAAAGGCTAAATATGTCATTAGAATAATTTTTTATTTTATTCTATTTCAGTTAATGGTCTCAAGCCCCCAGTCCACTGTCAGGTCTCCAGTCCATCACAGGGACACATATAGAGACATCACCAGTTAGTCTAACATGCATGATTTTGGTCTCTGGGAGAAAACCTGCACATGCATGTAGTAGTCCCCCAATAAGGCTTGGCTGTATGTTCCCTGGTAAGTACTGGTTAACTACCCGTTAGCTCCTGATTTGTTCCTTAGGCATTCCCTAGTAGTTAAGCAAATTTTGTGTACCGTATTTTCCGGCTGAAAAGTTGCTTTGCCCCATACGTCGCATTAGTCCAATCTGTCCAATAAAGTGGAAAAATCCATAAACGTGTCGCAATGGTCAAATCTGCCGGATTAAAATTGTTTCGCTTTGACGTCTTCCAAACGGTCTCGAAAATAAATTATAAATAAATCAAATTTTAGCTCAAACATCTCCTACAGCTAATGGGTTGTAAATGTCCATCCAGTGATTACTTTCTGTAAGTTTCATCAAAATCTGTCATGTGGTTCTTGAGCTATTTTGCTATCAAACACTAGTTCAGACCTACCTCCAGAGTTCAGGAGGCTGGGCTGCGACACAGTGAGTCAGAGCAGAGGAGGCTTTTTTCGGACACATGAGCTGGGAACGATCGGTGGACCCAAGCAGCCGAAAGTTGTACTGCTCCATTTTTTTCATCAGAATGAATGGAAACGGTCATATCTCAGCCAAAAATTGGTCTAAAAATATAGAAAAAAATCCATAAATATGTCGCTTTGCCCCATAAGTCGCAGGACATGAAAATTAGTAAAATAACTGCGACGTATAGGCCGGAAAATACGGTACCTTATTGTAAAGTGTTACCATTATTTTTACAAAGTATGTATGGATGTTTCTGTTCAGTGCCCTGAGATGACTTCTGCTGTGACTTGGCGCTGAGTTGAACTGAATTGTAAGCATTGCTGCCACGTCAGCCCTTTTGTGTTACAATAAAATAAACGAGAGGTTTTGAGCTCCCTGTGTCACTTTGCATTTTTGCGTCCAACCTCTTATTTAACTGTGACTTTCCAGACCCTTTTGAAAAAAAAATGACCGTCTGTAACAAAGCAAAATCAAAGAAATGAAAGGAGACGTTTAAATAAAGTCCTTGTATTAAAAAAAAAATGTGGAAAACATCCTGCGCCGTCCTGCCTCTGTCTACACCAAATCAAAAGCTCTGTCATGATGCATTTACCTGACAGAGACTGTTCCAGTTCATTTGCAAGACGTCATGTAAATCCCATCCTGTCCAGTGAATGAATGTAAGGAACAGTTCTCTTTGCCAACTGTCTGCATGTTAAAGACTCTCCACATTTCTGAGTAAAGAGGAATTTATCTTTAATCCTCCGCACCAGGCTTTAACTTACTGTACTAAGTGTAATTAAGGGTCAGATTTTGATTTCTCCTTTTTCCAGAGTATACCTCAACCTCAAAGCCACACTCATGAAGAGCTTTTGTGTTTCAAATCAGGAGGGGATAAAAGAGCACATTAGGCTTCAGATCCTTGCTGGAGGGGTTTAAGGACGAAGGCGATCCTTTGCCTTTGGAGCTGATAATCGGCAGCTTCTCTCATTTCCCTCCAGGACAAAAACCTCCTCTGTCTGCCTCCTTATTCTCTGAGGGAGAGTTTTCACCTCCCTGGGGTGAGACTGAGCCACCTGTAAGCCTGGATTTAGACTCTGGGAGGAGGAAGCTGCTCTGGTCTTTTTAGCTCCACCGGTGTCGCTCACTTGTAATGTGAGATTTGGTTTCGAACTCTTTTTTTTCCCCATTCCCTGCAAAGAATCAAGAAGGAATGCTCGTCGTTCATCTGAGACAAACTTCTAAATGACAATTGTCTTTGTGGAAAATTGTTCTGAACACTAAAAATGAACAAGCAGCTCCCCCATGGACGATGGGTGAGTAAGAGCTGCACATTTTGAATAGTTTATGAGCCTCCGTGGGCCTCTGAACCACGTGGATAAGAGGCTTATGTTTCCCTGCCATGTTGAAGGTGTGCAGGAATGAAAAGCAGGAAGAAGCAGTGGGTCTAAATGTTCTGCTCGTCAGGAGGTCACAGCACCCCAAGTGGTTTCTGCAGGAAAACAGCTGATTAAAACCGTGAATGTCCCTTCAGAGTGAGCTTAAAGCTGTTAAGTACATAAATGGTTCCTGATGGTGAGTTTTGGCGCTGTTTATATTTAAAAAAGAAAAGAAATCCTATTCTTATTATTACTTCAAAATTTTTTATGTTTTTGCGTAGATCATCTCTATTGGTCGCCAGTGGCGGTTGGTGATTTTTTTTAATGGGGGGCGCAATCTAGTGGTCATGAGTCAGCACGAACATGAGTCTGTGAGCAGATTAATGCCTGTAGTAGTTTTGTAATTTTTATTAATAATAAATTTGTAAACCTGAATATCTCCCACCCACAGCATATTACTGAATTAACTCCTTTTGCTCTCTACAGAGACTGAAGAACAGCTTCTACCCTGAGGCTGTTAGACTCATGAATCTCTAACCAGAAGAATCACTGTGAAATATCACATGTTGCTGCTGATCTGTTTCATGTTGCTGCTGATCTGTTTCATGTTGCTGCTGATCTGTTTCATGTTGCTGCTGATCTGTTTCATGTTGCTGCTGATCTGTTTCATGTTGCTGCTGATCTGTTTCATGTTGCTGCTGATCTGTTTCATGTTGCTGCTGATCTGTTTCATGTTGCTGCTGATCTGTTTCATGTTGCTGCTGATCTGTTTCATGTTGCTGCTGATCTGTTTCATGTTGCTGCTGATCTGTTTCATGTTGCTGCTGATCTGTTTCATGTTGCTGCTGATCTGTTTCATGTTGCTGCTGATCTGTTTCATGTTGCTGCTGATCTGTTTCATGTTGCTGCTGATCTGTTTCATGTTGCTGACAAAAAAATCTGTTTCATGTTGCTGTGTTCATTCGTGTTCATCTGCTCATACAGACTCATGTTCGTACTGCTGTTTGGAGTAATGTTTTCTATGATATTAGTGCTTAGTGTATTTTTAGTTGATGTTTTTCTTAGTTCATATCTTAGATGTTATTACTGTTTTTCTTTTACTTTTTGTTGTTGGATGTAACTGGGACCCTGTGTACATAATCTTGTTTCATCACATGTACCACATGTGGTGCAAATGACAATAAAGATTCTCTGACTCTCTGATTTAGGGCTTTTTCAATTATGCTAAATATGAAAAGGTGGGTTTTGGCACCTTTCTCTTCCATATAAATAATAAAATATTGGGGCATGGACAATATTTATTTTTCCTGGTAGTCAAGAGAATAGCAATGGCTATTAGTCAGCTTTCTAATTATTTAACATATAACAACTATTTATTTTATGAGTATATGTGTACATTTAATAGCAACAATTCAAATTCACATTGCACTTGTAAAGATGTAACTAGTTCTCCTCACTTTTTCACAATACAGAACTACTATGATGAAAAACGTAAAAACCTACATCATGCATTTACTGGTAGCTTCTCTCACCTCTAGCTGAATGTCCTCTTCTTCAAGATGTCCTCAACCAGAACTGCCCAGTGTCTCCTGCTCCTGCAACAAGCAGCAGAACCAAAGTAAGAGTCCTTATAAACCATCAATCATCCCTCAAGATCAAGACCTGCTTTACTTATCTAATATCCTCTCCTGTCCACCCACAGCTCGCTCAACTCCCTTTTTCCTGGAAAGAAAATAAAGAGACTTACAGTATTTTTGTAACTGTTTTCTGTCTGTCCTTCGGTTCTTTGTAATACCAATACCAATATCAACTACCTCATACATATACTGTGTACATAAACTTCATATGCTGCTTTGTCACTCTATTACAAATGTCAATGCCAGAACTTTCATTTTATTTTATAGATATACTTTTTACACTTTTATACTACTATGCAAAAAACTCAGGACAGTATTACACTTTTATTATTTCATTTTATGCTTATGTTTATTAAATGTTTAGTGTTTTAGTGTTGGTGTAACTTTTCATACTTTCATACTACTACTATGCAAAAACTACTATGCAAAAACTCAGGACAGTATTACACTTTTATTATTTCATTTTATGCTTATGTTTATTAAATGTTTCAGTGTTTTAGTGTTTAAATGTTTACTGTTGCACCGAGGGACAGAGAGAAATGCAATGTCAATCCTGTGTATGTCCTGTACATATTGCAGTTTTGACAATAAAGTTGACTTTGACTTGACATTGACTTTCTTTCACAATGAATAAATCCTTCTGCTGCTTGGCTACTTTAAAGGTATTCCCCGATTTACGAGCGAGATCCGTCACAAGGGGGCGCTCGTAAACCGGAAATCTCGTAATTTGGAACGGCCGCCATTGCTCTCGTAAACCCGGAAGTCCGCTCGTAAATTTCGCCAGCGCACCTAAAAACACTCTATTTTCATCTATAAACTACTTTTGAGTGCATAAAAATGATCGGAAACGTGTGTTTATATGCTTAACTTGCTAACTGTAGTGAAAAAACACATGAAAACTCAGTATTTTTTTCGTTTTTTCCAAAAATTCGCAACCCGGAAGTCCGCTCGTAAATTTCGCCAGCGCACCTAAAAACACTCTATTTTCATCTAAAAACTACTTTTGAGTGCATAAAAATGATCGGAAACGTGTGTTTATATGCTTAACTTGCTAACTGTAGTGGAAAAACACATGAAAACTCAGTATTTTTTTCGTTTTTTCCAAAAATTCGCAACCCGGAAGTCCGCTCGTAAATTTCGCCAGCGCACCTAAAAACACTCTATTTTCATCTAAAAACTACTTTTGAGTGCATAAAAATGATCGGAAACGTGTGTTTATATGCTTAACTTGCTAACTGAAGTGAAAAAACACATGAAAACTCGGTATTTTTTTCGTTTTTTCCAAAAATGTGCAGCTCGTAAGTCTGGGACCTCGCAGATCAGAGCGCTCGTAATTCGGGGACTACCTGTATAGCTTTGAAACAACAGTACAACTTAACTGAAAGTTGAGGGGTGGAACAGAGCCATGTTTATTCATTATTCACTCAGATTTATGAATTATGACAATGACACCATTACAAACTGCTGAGTGCTTGAACAAAAAGAGAACAGTTAACAACAGACTCTCTGTGGAGTAACAAGTTCATGAGCTGACAAGAGTCAGACGTTCAGGTTTATAACTAGCAACTTTTATACCGTTTGTGGCATTACTCATGCCCTGTCATCTGTTCATCCACAGTGATCTTTATAATGTTTAAATTAAAGGAGAAATGAAAAGTGTTTTTAAGCTAATAGTAGTCTAATGAAAAGCATAAAATAAGCTTGTTGAGAAAATTTCACAAGTCAAAAATGTCATCCTAACTCAAATTTAGACTTTGCAAAGTGAAAAAATTCTCATCTGGTGTTTTTGACCCCCCTCCCTCTGCTTGCTCTCCGTCCCCTGAATATGACATAGGCAGTGCAATGGTCGTCCCTCATACAGTAATATTAGTGTGTGTATCTAGTATTTTTTCAACTTTCATCATTTTGTAAACCGCCCCCTAGCTTATAGACTGTAGTTATGTTATCATTCACAAGAGTTTGTATATATTTTTTGTTTATGTAGTGTTTTGTAGTTCTGTTTGTGTTAATAAAAAAAAAAATCTAGTAGTGGACAAAAAGGTTTCAGTGTGTAGCAATTAGGGATGCAGCAAAAAAAATCTATTTTTTAAAGAATCAAGATTCTTAGTCCTGGCGATTCAGAATCGATTCTAAAAGCCCCAAAATAGATTTTAAAACTTTTTTAAAATTTTATATTGTATTTTTACCGCTCCTGTGCATTCGGCCGCTGTAGAATTTTGGCCGTGTAGGGCCACCGTAGTTAGTTAGCCAGGCAGCTCCCAATGGAGCCTGCTAGCAAGGAGGGAGACCCTGCATGTTTCAACTTGCTCCTTCATCTTTAAAAATCATTTTAGATCCTACTATGTTCTGTGGAATACAGAGCTTAACAAGACATTGGTAACTGTTTCAGGACATTTTCAACACCCCCACTTCCATGTTAGCATTTCTCCTTTAAATTAAAATAATTATATAATCACTCTTTCATAACATAAAAATTTCAAACTATTTAATGGTTAAATCTTTCTGCTACTTGGTTTCTTTAAATTTAGAGTGTCTTTGAAACAACAACACAACTTATAATGAAACTAAAGTTTAACTAAACTAAACTAAAACTAAAGTTTATTTATTCATTCAGATTTGTTCTTCAGAAAAATTGCAACTGCTGCAAAACGAAACGAGACAAAAGTTAACACTGTCCAGGGCTGCCAACTCTCACGCAATGACCGTGAGACACACGCATTCGAGAGCTGAGTGAAGTTGACACCCCACCCACGTCAAAAATTAAAGCAAACAGTCTGAATGGTTAGTGCTCCGTTAGTGCTGGTTTGTGCCGTTAAAATTTTCGTTTGTGCTGCTTTGGTTTCGGAGATATTAAATATTATTTTTTTAGGTCATCTAAAGGTCACCATCACCCCATACACCTCCAAAACGCACCGGAGTGGTCTAGTTTGGTCTAATTTGTTAGTGCTCCGTTAGTGCTGGTTTGTGCCGTTGAAACTAGCGTTTGTGCTGCTTTAGTTTATGAGATATTAATAATTAAATATTTGACCGATGACGTAGTTTTTCGGATCCGCCTCTCGGGTTGCAGTGCGCGCTCCCGACACAGGGTTGCAGTGCGCGCTCCAGACACAGGGTTGCAGTGCGCGCTCCCGACACAGTGGGAACAGATGACCTAAAAAATAATATTTAATATCTCCGAAACCAAAGCAGCACAAACGAAAATTTTAACGGCACAAACCAGCACTAACGGAGCACTAACCATTCAGACTGTTTGCTTTAATTTTTGACGTGGGTGGGGTGTCAACTTCACTCAGCTGCATTAGCGGGGTTTCACACGCTCTCACGCCGCATTTACTTTTCTCACGCTGAAAACTGACAAACGTCAAAATCTCAACTCTGTTCCACTTCCGTATTGGCAAAATACATGAGTCCGCTCCACGTTTTCACCACAACCCTTGGTGTTTTGCACAAGAACACAGACACTCTGAGGAGTAAAACAGTTCATGAGCTGAAGATGGACAGACAGGAGTCGTCTTCAGACATTCGGGTTTATAACTAGCAACTTTTATATTGTTGTACAGTACACCACAACGTTCATAAGCACAGCTAGTAGCTAGCTACTGTATGTGACTGACCGCAACACACACCACGTCACGCACACAGATGAGATCAGCTCACTTAGTTTGCTCATGTGCGCTTAGTGATTTATTAAACTCACTAATTATTACTTGCTTACCTGTGTAGAAGGCACCATTAATAATTACTGCTGTTTCAACGTCGCTTTAAGCCCGAGATACACTCATGCGTCCTCACGATACGCCTATATGCAGCGTACGTACGCTGTGGCAAAAGCGTAGCCCCGCGTAGCCCCTCAGGGCACGTACGCGCAAAAGTTTTTTTTTACTACGCATATGCGATGCGCGGTGTCTGAACATAAACTTCCCCGGCGCCGGACTGTTTTGTATGTTACACAAATTAAATAAATTCCCCTTCTTTATCGCTGATCGGGCCTTTTCTTTTGTTTTTTTGCCTAAAGTCAAGTAACCGCTTCTTCCTCCGTTCACTCGATGATTGAAATGAATGAATTCAGGTCCTACCTGGGTGCGGCGATGTTTTAAATATCCCTGGTGGGCTGTGTGCTGCAGGAAAAGCACTCCCTGTTATTATTTTTATTTCTGAGAGAACTTTTTACAACATATATAGTAGAAACACCGCATGAACACCGCCGCGGTCTTCAAGGCGCTACATGAGCTGGCTGTCAATCATTTCAGTAGGCGTGTCAGCAAGTAACCAATCAGCGAGCTCAGTTGAGTCCCCTCCGTGTGCAGCTGCTCATATTACAACAAGGAGAACGCGAGCGTTTGAAAGCTGATAGTTTCTGACATATGCTGAAGCATATCAGCAAAACACATGCGCACAAAATGCGCGCGTATGGTGGCGTACCTGAGGACGCATGAGTGTATCTCGGGCTCCAGTTGCGTGTGATCAGCTCTGAGTGTAAACAGAGAGGGTCCTCCCTCCTCGGCTCGAACCGGAAACACGCTGGCGATCCGCAGCGATCACGAGACGAGTCCAGGCATCGAGAGCGGCGAAAACTGCGCCCTGAAGAGTCCAATAGTTTTGGAAAGATGGGACATAACTGCGCATGCGCTAGCGCTAGTTATAATTAGAGTCAATGGAAAAGCTGCAGGCGGCGCCCAGCGGAGAACCGGAAGTACGTCACAATCAGAAAACGTTTTTTTGAAACAAACAACTCATCATTACTCATAAAATATTTATCCTACACAACTAAAAACATATATGCATACATTTCGAAATATTTTTATTTTATTATTTCATTTTTATAAAAAAATAATAATCTTCAAATGGTGAAGAGCTGCAGGTTCCAGGAGGGGCGGCGCCCCTAGCGCCCTTCTAGTGGCGGTCGCCCCTGGTAAGCAATAAGGGCAGAACTTCTTAGAAGCTGCAGCCCCTGTACACTTCCGTCGATCTTTTGGACGGCTGTGTTTTTTCTTTTTTTTTTTCAGCTGCTCCCTCCTTCAGAGGTCACCACAGCAAACAAACTCTCACAAAGACTTGGCCCTTAGTTTTTTATGCTGGATGCCCTTCCTGATGCAACTACAG
>JBBPBX010036799.1:20219-31281 GCA_038048925.1 Garcialebias charrua | reverse complement strand
TGTAATAATTAAATAATTAATGATATCGGAGTAACTACTTTGTGACAAGTTGTCTGATTCGTCTGCCATGATTTCTTTCTCAAACTCATTTAACTCCGACCACTGCCATTTTGCTATTGTTCCTTGGTGAAGCTGTGGTAGCTCGTGTTTTTGTCCGTATAATTTGCTCTGCTCGTTCGCCATCTTTGCCTTCTCTGCCTTCAGATGTGGTGCGAAAACCGGTTTGCGCAATACTGGGGGCGTGTCTGGGAACTATGTATTGTAGTAATAGTATGGCATGCTGTTGTATCATGTAATAGGAAAACGTGCCTATAATGACAAATTTAAAAAAGTTCAAGACAAAAACAACTGGACTTTATTTATTATACTATTTATTATACTATTATACTATACTTTATTGTTTTTTTATTGCATTTTTTAGAATTCACCATGTCCTGGATGACTGAGAATCTTCACTAGCTATTAATGACTCAATCGGCCTGCCATACTCTCCCCACCTCTCTGCTCACTGCTTCAATCCAGCAGCCAGCTGCACCACGGTGGCGAAATGCAGCTAATTTGACCATTAAAGTGCATTTATTAAGAAAATGACAGACAGAAAAACACCTCTGCTATAATTTCGAGCTAACAAATAATTGTTTAGGTAATTTTCTTGTTAAATGTCGGCGAAACGAGCCGCGCTCCTTTTTCCTGTTTGTCACCGCTGAGCGATCACGGAGCACACAGGCACTGAGGCAGCGACACTTTTTTTTTTAAATAAAGCCGATTTAACCATTAAAGTACATTTATTAAGAAAACGTTAGACTGAGACACCCCTTTTGCTATAATTTCGAGCTAACAAACAATTGTTTAGGTACATTTCTTGTTAAATGTCGGAGGATAAAGCCGTGATCCTTTCCTGTTTCTTTTTACAGACATGATACCAGCTGTAGGTGCGCGCGCACACTGACTGACGATATGACGTCTTTGTTTTAGCTAAGGTCCTACTTGGAACATAAAATTAGAAAAGATAAATAAATTCACAGACCTTTTTTTAGACGACAGAACAAGAAAAATATAGTTGTGTAGGTTTAAAAAATTTAATACCTCGTCAGATGACGTTTATTACTTTTTAATACTTTTTAATGGCCTTAATTTGTGTTAATTTCATTTACTACCTTTTACAACCCCGCGGATACCCTGCGCTCAGGAAGGAGGTTGTGGAGCATTAAGTGTAGAACCACTAGACTGAGGATCATCTTCTACCCAGAGGCTGTTAGACTCATGAATATCTAACCAGAATAATCCTTGTGGAAAAACTCACATCATGCTTCTGATTTATTTCATGTTGCTGCGTTCATTTGTACTCATCTGCTCACACAGACTCATGTTCGTGCTGTTGTTTGGCGTATTGTTTTGTACTACTAGTGTTTACTGTATTATTAGTTAATGATTTTCTTAGTTCATATCTTAGACCTTATTACTGTTTTTCTTTTACATTATACTGTATACTTTTGTTGGATGTAACTGGGACCCTGTGTACACAATTTCATTCCACCACATGTACCACATATGGTGCGTATGAAAAATAAAGAAACTCTGACTCTGACATTTAGAACTCCAGTTAAAAATGATGCAAATTTTTGTTTAAACTGTTCATTGCAGTCAACATTTTTGTGCCATAAAACAAATGGCTTACTTCAAGTTGCAATGCAATGACAAGTTTCTTTTTTGGTACATTAAAGTGCTTGTGAAAGAAAATAAAGCTAATTGAAAATTATAAGTTGAGCAATCCACCAGCAAATGTCTGATGCAGTGAATTTGAAGGAAATAAATACAGGTCAATATTTCCTGTTGTGCACAACTGTCATTGTTTAAGCGCAGATTGAAAAACATTGTATTTATGTTCGCATTTTGTGAAAATGATTCTGTTACAAGTTACCCAGTATACAGTCAATAATTCATCCCACTGATGTTCAGTGCCATAATAAGTGACAATCTTTAACAGAACATTCAGCTAGGAGATATTTAATGTGGATGTCCAAAACAAACTTATAACTGACCATATTCAGTCCCAAACTACACTGTATATCAGTATCACACTTTCATAAACAGTCATTATTTCATGTGAAGCCTGTTGATAGCATATTGGTCCCAACATCTGCTTACAAAATCCAAACAGTCTCACCTTTATTCCCCATCTCCCCTCCTGAGCCAAACACTTACTGACTCTTTGAGTAGTGGCCCGCTACAGCTTGTTCCCAACTATTGAAAACAAAGGGTAAAAATAACAGGAACAAGTTGTCGGAAATGAAATTTCAATTCATCCAGTCCTTTTATACACTGGTGCAAGAGCCTGTCGTTGAGAGGGGAGGATCAATAGTGTTTAGACAGCGGGGCAGAATTTCTAAGCGCCGGATCAATAGGAAAGAGAGAGGAAAAAATACCCTGGCTTTTCTCTGGCTGTTGTAGTAAATACGAACAAATCAGTGGCCTTAGGCTAAATGGATTGACCAGCTGTTTCCGAGTTCTGTGCTGTAAATAAAGATCCATTCTTAGGTGTGTAACTGAGGCCCAAAGGCACGAGTGCAGTTGTTCAGGTCGGACTGGCATGCTTTGTGCTGGACCATCAGATGTCCTGATCAGAAGGTGAGGAGTGACAGAGACCAGAGGGCAGGCAGACCAGACAAGTCTGCAGGAGGTGTGACAAATTATTATTTGACCTTATAAGATCTTTCTGTCTTCAACAGGCTAGGTTTACATCCAGCTATATGGACACAACAAAATAATGTTTAAAACACAATCAATCAGATTGATCTAAAATTGAAAATAACCAGGGCTTAACATGTAAACCAAACAATGCGGGAACGCAAATAGCGGGTGGACCAGGGGTTGATGGTGACGGTGGGGAGCGGGGTGGTCTGGGGGTCCTCCCCAGAGAATTTTGAATAGATGCCTTTTCCTGCATTCTGGTGTATTTTACAAAGGTTTATTACAGTAAACTAAAATGAAACTAAATATGTACGGTAACTTTTTATTGAAATCTCTCTGACTGCAAAGCGTTCTTAGTGTAAAACCGCTGCAGCTCTGCAGGTAAGGGGTATTCTCTTCAGGACAAACTGATGTCGCTGATTGGTTAGTTTCTCCATCTGTCAATCTCATGCTCCATTCTTCCCTCACTCATGAACAAAACTCCAAGATACTTGAACTCCTCCACTTGAGGCAGAACCTCACCCTCGACCTGAAGAGAACAATCAACCCTTTTCTGGTTGAGGACCATGGCCTCAGATTTGGAGGTGCTGATTCTCATCCCAGCTGCTTCACACTCAGCTGCGAACTGCTCCAGTGAGAGCTGAAGATCACAGCACGATGATGCCAACAGCGTCACATCATCTGCAAAGAGCAGAGATGGAATCCTGAGGCCACCAAATCATAAACCCTCCGCCCCTTGGCTGCACCAAAAAATTCAGCTCTGGCAGAGTCCAACTCCCACCCTGAAGGGGTCTGACTTACTACTGGCAATGCAAAGCAAACTCTCGCACTGCTTGTATAAAGACTGAATAGCCTGTAACAACAGGCGCTTCATACTCATGGAGCACCCCCCATAGTGTACCCCAAGGAACACGGTCGAATGCCTTCTCTCAAGTCCACAAAATGCACGTAGATTGGATAGGCAAACTCCCATGACCCCTCGAGGACCCTTGTGAGGGTAAAGAGTTGATCCAGTGTTCCACGGCCAGGGTGGTACCTGCATTATTCCTCCTGGATCTGAGGTTCGACCAATGATTGGACTCACTTCTCCAGTTTTTTTTTTTTTTTTTTCTTCTTCTTTCGGCTTTTTTCCCTGCGTTAGGGGTCGCCACAGCGATCTAGTCGCATGAAGATTTGGCAGTTGTTTTTACGCCGGATGCCCTTCCTGACACAACCACAGACCACCGAGCAACCACAGCCCTCTGTGTGGAGCAGAGAGCTGATATCTAGGGTTCCCGGGGGAGCAGATGGTGTGGGTTAAGGGCCTTGCTCAAGGGCCCAGAGTGGGGCAGATGAGGGTGGAGACAAGTGTGACCGCTTCACTTATCCCACCCACATCTTTGATGTTGTCGGTACCGGGGCTTGAACCGGCGACCTTCCGATCACAAGCGCACCTTCTTAACCTCTTGCGCCACCACTCCCACTGGACTCGCTTCTCCAGTACCCTTGAATAAACCTTACCATGGAGGCTGAGGAGAGTGATGCCCCTATAATTGGAGCACACCTCCGGTCCCCCTATTTGAAGAGGGGAACCACCATCCCAGTCTGCCAATCCGGTGGCACTGCTCTCGATGTCCATGTGACGTGTCAAAGGCGTGTCAACCAAGATGGCCCCACAACATCCAGAGCCTTAAGGAAATCAGAGTGAATCTCATCCACCCCCGGAGCCCTGCTGCCTCAGAGCTTTTTAACTACCTCGGTGTCCTCAGCCACGGTTATGGACGGATCAACCCCAAAGTCCCCTGACTCAGCTTCCTCCATGGAAGACAAGCTGGTGGGATTGAGAAGGTCCAACAAGTATTCCTTTCACCTCCCAATGACATCACTTGTTGAAGTCAACAGCACCCCACCTTCACTGAGCACAGTGTTAATAAAGAGCTGTTTCCCCCTCCTCAGCCACCTGATGGATTGCCAGAATCTCCTTGGAGCCAACAGAGAGTCTCTATCCAAGGCCTCACCAAACTCCTCCCACATCCAAGCTTTTGCCTCAGCAACAGCCAAGGCTGTGGATCAATTGTCCCTCCAGTACTCCTCAGCTGCCTTTGGAGTCCTACTGGCCAATAAGGCCTGATAGGACTCCTTCTTCAGCTCGACAGTCTCCCTGACCTGGGGTATCCGCCACAGAGTTCATGGATGGCCACTGCGAGAAACACAGTCAACCTTGCAGCCACATCTCAAGGCAGCTACCTCAACAATTGAGGTGCGGAACATGGCCCACTCCGACTCAATGCCCCCACCTTAGCTGGAATGCGATTAAAGCTCTCCTGGAGGTGTGAGTTAAAGATCTCGCCGACGGGTTCTTCTGCCAGGCATTCACAGCAAACCCTCACTAAACATTTGGGTCTTTCAGTCTGGGTCTTTTGAGTTCAGATAACTCCTGCAGTGATTCACACATCAGATTGTTCACAAAAGCACAGGAACTTATGCATAGTGCAAAACATTTAATTATATATATATATATATATATATATTATTTTATATATTTTTTTTTATTGCCCATGACTTTGAACTTTTAGGGGCAGAGATTTTTTTTTTAGAGCATAAGCGGAAATGCAAAGCAACAGTTCTAATGTGATATTAGGAAGCTTGTTATTTAAAAAATGAATGCGGATGTAATTATTTTCAGTTTACGTATCCAATATAGGTTTTATTTGTTCTAGGTCAAGTCAAGTCAATTTTATTTCTATAGCACAGTTAAAACAGATAAACTGTTATCAAGGTGCTTCACACACACAACATAAAAGAGGTTTAAAAATTTACAGAAACCGTAACACACATCACTAGTAACAATCATGATATTAATAGCAGGCAGTCAAACTTGTTCATAAAGTTATTATTATTGGGCCTGAGAGTTACTGGATCCAAGCAAATAGTTACCGGAACACACCCTGTCAAAATGAGAGAGTTCACGGATCTTGTTGGCAGGATCTGACACAAATTAAGCACAGAAAACAACTCAAACTATGACAACTACATAAATAAAACGGTTAAGGTGTTATACCTTAAAAAAAGAGCTTTATCCATGCAGTCTGGCCTTTACGTTTTTTTTATTTTATTTTTTACAAATGGATTTCAAAGTATTCAGATTGTTAGAAGCCTGTCCACTGAATATTGTGTGAAATCAATCAACATCAAGACAAGGATTTGACAGAGTAGTTATTTCTTCTTTAAAATTAATTATATCAGCAAAATCCTGCCGTTTGGTACTTTTGGTACTTGTATACTAAATATAGCTGTTATGTATATACATATTTGATAAATAAAAGACTGAAACTAGCACAGAACACAAGTTAAATATTGTCACACAAGAATCTCAACATAACAAGGTTTTCGCTGACTAATGTAAACGACGGTGTGAAGGATCGGATTGGTTCATGATGTAGGCAACTTTGGCAATCAGAGGGCAAGATCCTGACAGCATGACTGATGGCCTGCTTGCTTTGTTTCACCTCTGGACTTATTAAAGAAAAACACCACAGGCCACGCTGTCACAAAACTCATTGGTCAACCACAGTGGCGAGAGTGATGGGCAAAATTTATCATAGGAAAGTCTTCAGTCCAAACAAAACAAACACTGGTGAACAAAACAGCACGAAAACACACAGTCCATGTGGTGGTGATTGCCTCCAAACTCAGGGAGAGGAGACGCTATGGAAAATTGGTTTGAGAAAAAGATGACTGCTGATATTAGCCTTAGGATTGATAGAGAGAAGATGGAAGTGTAAATAAATAAATAAATCTAAAGCTTTTCTGTGTTGTTAATGAAAACACTGTCGGCTACAAAACAAAAAGCATGATATGGCTTAAATCCCACTCCTTTCAGTCGTTGTTCTCACAGTCCAGATGAATAGATAGGAATCATAGACCTCCTCACCTTCCTAAACATATAACACCACATACAGTACATACACCGCATAAAAGTTTTATGCACTTTTTGTTGCCATTGAAAACCATCAAACAAATCCAAGACAACACATTTTCTCTAAAACAACATACATTTTCCCCTGAAACAGATAGACATGTTGCATGACTAATTTGAAGGCAAAGTCATGTGTTAAACCAGAACTGTGTGTTTATGCATGCATCTTAAAGTGTTGCATCTTCCTGATTAAAAGGTGACCTTACATTGTGCACTTAAAAAATCTCAAGCTGAGCAGCAGAGGTTAGAGTGCAACTCCTTAGCTTCCTGAACATATTACCTTAACAATGCCATTCCCCACACATCCATTTCAACACATTTAGAGACAGCAGTTACAGTAACTATTAAAAAATTCAAATGTCTCCCACCCCCCACCCCCATCTATTTACACCCTACTGCAGCAGAAAATATATAGATGAAGCCATCAACCAGTCCAGGAATAGCCATTAATAATTTAGATTACACCTTTCTTGCTTTCCAAAACCTCTTGTCTCGGTCTACTGGTTAATGTGATTGTAATAATACCCTACTGTTTGTTATGACAGAACAAAGTCTGATGTTTAAAGATAGGTTTATTTTTCTCCGGTTTGTCCGGTTTTTGGTATGTAAATCATTCTCATCTAGTTGACAGGGGGATTGTATGAAATGTAAGATTATTAACCCTGAGTCTGCCTCTGGAGGAGGGGTAGACATGTGCCTCCTACACATTTCATCTTGTGGTGTACCTCAGTCAAAACTGCTGTTTTCATTGTTGTGAATGTAGAAATCAGCATTACCCATCAAGAACCCATCAAACCATGATCAAACATTTGTGAGCAAGAGGTTTTTGGATGACAACAGCTAAAAGAACATTTTATTTAATGTTGATGAAAACAAACAAAAACAATGATTAAGGATAAAAGCGTTGTTTACACCACTTGTAATGTTGGTGATGTTAGTTGCGAACAAAATGTCAAATGGAAGAAATAACCTTTATTTTCATACTTGGCTTTTATTTACTGTCCCATGAGCCTGCAATTAAATGGTCTTCAATGGAGTAATGTCCCACAAGAATATCATTCTATACGATGGTCTGCGTAATAGTTTTTTCCCCACGTTTTGAGATATTGAGGGTATTCTTGGGAGGAGACAAAAGCTATTGCATGTGTTTATGTTCCTGGCGAGTACAGCGGCTTCTAATGTGTAACACAGGGCACTTCAGCATTCATACGCCTGGGGCTATTCTTTAAGTGGTCTTTACTTTGGAAACACAGGTGCCCTCCAGGGGTTGATGAGTGGTTGTTGTGAGCTGTATCTGTGTATGAGGAGGTTGTGAGCTGAGAGGGCAGATAAAAGAGCTGCACCATTCTGAGACCCATGCAATGCTCTGAATAATATATCCATACATCATCAGCCCATGTCAGACTTTGATTCAGTGTGGTGGGTCTTGCAGAAACCACCATGCTATCATCTTTAATAATGCAAGCTGGGATGAGGTGCCTACTCTCTTCTGGTAAATATGTGCAAATAAGTTAATTCTCCAAATCCACACAGAACCATATACATTCAAGGTTAGGCTCAGGCCCCATTTACATGGACATAGTGGGGGGAAACAAAGGTATTTTCTGATGTTGGTTTGAGGAAAAAAGTCTGCGTTGACATGAAGCATATTCAGTGTTTACATGTACCCGTAGGACCCTCCGCCCCCCATGAATCCACTGCTGTTGCCATGCCAGGTCATTATTTGGCGTGGTGGATTTTGTACATTGGACATTGGAAGCACATGCTTCCTGGGACAGTCAGATAAACAACATGGCGCCAGTAACCAGGTTGACAACAGAGAGGAAGGGTGCAGTTCATGTAGTTTACAGTAGGGGATGAACGAGTACATAATTTTAAAACTCGACAATAACATGATAAAACTCAAGTAGAACTTGGTTGGTTGATGACGTCATAGGCTCTCAAGATGCAAAAAAATATCGGCAAAAGTGAAAAAAATAATAATAACATACAGCATGTAAAAATCGAAACTGAAAACAGTGGGGCGGTCGACAAGGATAAGGATAAAAGCGTTGTTTACACCACTTGTAATGTTGGTGTTGTTAGTTGTGAGCAAAATGTCAAATGGAAGAAATAACCTTTATTTTCATACTTGGCTTTTATTTACTGTCCCATGAGCCTGCAATTAAATGGTCTTCAATGGAGTAATGTCCCACAAGAATATCATTCTATACGAGGGTCTGCGTAATAGTTTTTTCCCCATGTTTTGAGATATTGAGGTTATTCACACCACCGCCTGAGGTGGTGCGCATTAGGTTTAGTTTTAGAGATTAATATGTTTATAGGATTTTTATAGGTTTAGAGATTAAATTTTTTTTTGCTTTTTTTTGTGAAAAAAGTCAGAGGAATCTGGTTATGATACGGTCGATTGTACCTGGTGTTACACCATTTTCCGTGACCTGCAACAGTGTATGCAACACCGCCTCCTACGGTCACAATATATGGTGGTCACAGAATATGGTGCAACACCGGTTCACAACGAGCTCCAAACAGGAAGTTGATTCATTTTCTGTTCTGTAACTGTAATGCAATGACGTCACTACGAATACTCGACGTGAAATTTAAAAACTCAATAGATGTCCGAGGAATCAAATTATATTTCAGCGCAACATGTGAAATATACGCCTGCCTCGACAGGCTCGTTAGTGATTTCTAACTGGATCTGACTGGCGTCTCTTCCCAACACAGATGTCGGTCACAGCAGCTATATTCCTGCGTAGATTAACTACGAGACTCAAAATATATTCCATCAGTCATAGCACAGGAAACAGTGTTATACTCTGGCACCGTTGTTGTTGATGGAAATATACTGTTGGTCTTCACGTGCGTGAAATATACTCCTGTAGTGTGCATGTGCTTTAACACCTCAGCAGGACAAATGACAACTCTGCAGGAGGTCACCCAAAAACCTTCACTCGAGAAGTGGGTTGAAAAACCTCCGGATTGCGAGGACGGGGTCTGGTGTGGTGAACTGTACATGAACAGCCAAACTGCAGAGAGAATGGTACGGTTGCACTCAAAGTGCACGTGGTGTAAATGGGCCCCTTAGCTCTTTTCCAGTATAAAGCGTAAATGGCACATATTTCCAGTATAAAGCGTATAAAGTATATGGGGGCGGCCGTGGCGTAGTGGTAATGGCAGTCGTCCCCCGATCGGAAGGTTGGCGGTTCGAATCCCGGTTCCCCACACCATGTGTCGTTGTGTCCTTGGGCAAGACACTTAACCCCGAGTTGCTCCCGGTAGGACTGGAAAGCACCTTGCATGGTAGTCTGCCGCTACCGGTGTATGAATGTGTGTAGCATTCAATGTGTGTAGCACTTTGAGATTTTCACTAATGAAAAGTGCGTTATAAATTGAATTCATTATTATTATTATTAAAGCAGAGCTGAATCTTTTTTTTTTTTGGTGCTCAATTCTACACCAAAGGTAAGAACTGCATGGAACATTACTTGTTACTGCAAAGTGCTGTACCATACAGTACTTTATGTTATTTGCCAATCTAAAGAGTTTGGAAGGGAGTGGATTAAAATAATATTAATAAAATCATACTGCAGCTATGGCTGCATAAGAAAAACACATACAAAAAAATTAACCGAAGACATGTCTTTGACTGTAATCACCACAACATGATTAAGCATTAAAATACATTTCATGGCAAGCCATTAATTAATACAATGTCAATAAAATATAAGTGTACTGATTTTCTGACAGTTTTCTTTACAAAAAAAACATCCAAACAGGGAGAATAAAAGGAAAGAAGTGTAAGCAGCACATTTTAAAAAGTTTATGGTACCAGTGAATACAACACTGAGGAAGAGGCCTCATGGCCATTTTAAAGGCAATAAACTACTAAGCATATCTCAGCTGGTCTTGATGCCAGTGACCTTGGTAATGAGGAGCAGCTGGTACCACAGTCATTAGGCCTTGCTTTCTCCGCCTTCAGGAATCTTTTATTTCCATAAAACCTTTATCCATTTCTGTCTGTTCTGCTATACAGTCTAAAGCCAGCCCATGCAAGGCCATTAATGACTACAGCAGTATAGTAAATGTCATTATATAGCTTGTATCATCAATACTTCTAAAAACAGAACATCAATGGAAACAGAGGCAGAGCAGATGCAATGTGTTTCTGGTAGTTTCAAAGTCTTGTAGGTCTAATTAAGCTGAGTTCTACAGAAAGACAGAAGAAAAGAGAAGCGAACGAGAGGGTGACCCAATTAAAATCAAATCGAAACTCAGATTCAATCCACAATGTGGCTCACACACAAAGTGTAGAGAACCTGTGAAAACAATGAGAACAAGTTTTATTAGTCACAAAAAAAGGTTTGTTGCATTAATAATATTCCAGCCTAATATTCCCTTGACCTTGTTTTT
>JBBPBX010036799.1:0-14551 GCA_038048925.1 Garcialebias charrua | reverse complement strand
TATATATATATATATATATATATATATATATATATATATATATATATATATATATATATATATATATATATTAGGGGTGTAACGGTACGCTAAAATCACATTTCGGTTCGGTTCAACTACAAGGAGAGCTCGGTTCGGTTTATTTTCGGGTTTTTTCGGTACAAATTTTTATTTTTTTTTTACAAAATAAAGACTTACAAAATGTTTATTTTGAAAATGTGCCAAAAATATGTTTGTATTGTATTGTAGTAATAAATAAAAGTGACCCATTTGGATGACCAACAACACCACCAGCCTGATCAAGAAAGGTCATCAAAGACTCTACTTCCTCAGACGGCTGAGACGAGCTGGTCTGAGCAGCCCAGTTCTCACCTCGTTCTACAGGTGTGCAGTGGAGAGCGTCCTGTGCTCCAGCATCAACGTGTGGCATGGAGGCTGCACAGTTGCAGAGAGGAAAGCTCTACAGAGAGTGGTGAAGGCTGCACAGAGGTCTGTTGGAGTCAGTCTCCCCACCATCACAGACATTTACACCTCCAGATGCAGGAAAAGAGCCACCTGCATCATGAAAGACCTCACTCACCCAGCACACTCACTCTTTGCCCCACTCCCCTCAGGACGGAGGTTGAGGAGCATCAAATGTAGAACCACTAGACTGAGGAACAGCTTCTACCCTGAGGCTGTTAGACTCATGAATAAATAAATAAAAATAAACACTGCAAAATATCACATCATGCTGATGCTGATCTGTTTTCTTGTTGCTGTGTTCATCTGTGACCATCTGCTCATACAGACTCATGTTCGTGCTGCTGTTTATAATGATGTTTTTCCACTATATTAGGGCTTAGTGTATTACTAGTTGATGTTTTTCTTAGTTAATTCTAGATGTTATTACTGTTTTTCTCTTGCATTTGTTGTTGGATGTAACTGGGACCCCGTGTACATAATCTCGTTTTCATCACATGTACCACATGCGGTGCAAATGACAATAAAGACTCTCTGACTCTGACTCTGATTTTAAATAAACAGCACTCTACAATAAATAAACTATACTAACAATAATAAAAATCTTAATAAATACAATAACAGTCAGAACAATAAGCAGCAACAGACTGTTTACAATCTAACTAATCAAGTTTTTGTTCAGTAGCAGCAGTGTGGCTGTATTTGTCCTCATTACTGTACTCACAACTTCTTCTTGGTGGGACAGGTGGGACTGTGGGAACAGTTCAGAGTTCAGTTCAGTCATCACTTAGCTGCAGGTGGATTTACCTCTGTCACAGACTGGAAATAAAAAACAAAAGAGATAAAAAAAAACAAGTTAATAAGATTATGATTTAAAAAAAAAAGATTATTTAGATAATAATAAAACAATACCTCTTGAACAATTGAATCTCTCACTCTTCATCATGGCAGGCAGGGCTTTAATCTGGTCCAGGGCTTGTTGTTGACAACATCAGTTAGTTTTTTCATAAAGAGCTGAACTTTTTGAAGTGTTGACGTGATGAATGTCTCATAGCGACGCTCAGTAACTTTAAAGCCTGCGCATATAACAACGTTCAGACAGATTCAGAGATTTAAAAACTCACAGCTTGTGTTATTGCTCTGGACCGCTCTGATTACCTGATGAAGGAGCTTTTAATGCAGCTGTTGTTCACGTTCGGATGAAGTTTTAATACAGCTCTTCATTCACGTTCGGATGAAGTAGTTTTAATACAGCTGCTGTTCACGTTCAGATGACAGTTTCCAGCGCGTTCACGTGACGTGTTGCTGCTGCGTCACGCACTCAGTTGCTGCAGAGTCTTCATGAAGTCCACACAAGCTGCGCGTGCGCTCATCTTTTGAAGAAAGCTATAACGTTCAAAAACAGGAGACCGCACGAGATGCTAACGGCTAAATGCTGCGCGTGCCACGCGAAAATAGGTCCGTGCTGAAACGCGCCCAGGAAATTTTGTTCCGCGGTGCATATATTCCCCTGTTAAGAACGTTTAATGAGTGAAAAAATAACCGAAACGGTACGCAGGTGGACCGAACCGAACGTGGTGTACCGGAACGGTTCGGTAAACCCATTACAACCGTTACATGCCTAATATATATATATATATATATATATATATATATATATATATATATATATATATATATATATATATATATATATATATATATATATATATATATATATATATATATATATTTGCCCCACTGTAGTATCATATTCTGTATATATATACACATACACACACCTGTTTGCACAGCACACAGGAGACTCACATCAGTATGTCAGTATCAAAATAGTGAAGATATGCTCTAACAAGAAAAAGATGGCCTTTCAAAATTTGCATTAGTCTACAAAGTCCACTTGAAAATATGTTGTTCTCCCAAAGTGAATCCTTTAGTACTGAGAACATTGCTAACCTGTATTGAGCATACTGTAAAGCAATTTTATTATTTATTTCTTTATTAACCTTTATTTAACCAGGCAAATCCCACTGAGATCACATATCTCTTTTGCATGTGATGCCGGGTACCCACCAAACGCGTCTGGAGCGTCTAGAACGCTCTTGCCGCACCCTTTTGGCCGCTTGTCACCAGAATCTGTTCACACTGAAGACGCGTCTGCAGACGCGCAGTGGGAGGAGCGTCTGGCTCCTTTTCCGGTCGGGTTTGTTTTGTTTTGAGCAGATGAAATCAGCTGTACGTGAGCCTCGTTACTACTTGAGTCGGTTTTCTACGAGCCGAACTCTAGCTCAAAAAAGTATTTGTTGAGATTAAAAAGTTTTTTTATGTTTGGGGTGATCGTAAGCTTGAGCGGACAGCGGCAACTGTAAAAATGCCAAGTTTCTTGGCTGGTTTCTTCGTGGAGGCTCATTGGGGTAAGTTTAAAAAGTCCAAAAAAAGTCCCGTCGTCGTTGCGTCATCACATAGCAGAGTGCTCCCGATTGGTTGCTGCGACGTGTCGAGCAGCGTCGAGCAGCCAAAGTTCAAATATTTGAACTTTTGGTTGCTCGACGCTGCTTGACGCGTCGGCTGCTTCGGACGCGTCGCGTGCACGGAAAAGAACTGCCGCGCAATGCCGCGCCGCTTGAAACGCTCAAAACGCGCCGCTTCATGATTGCGTCTCCACATAGACTTTCAATATAAACCGTCCGCTTCCGCCGCCCGAAACGCGTTTGGTGGGTACCCGGCATGAGGCCTGGGCCTGAAGGCAACCTAACATGCATGTTTTTTGTACTATGGGAGGAAACTTGAGTACCCGGAGAAAACCCACGCAAGCACGAGAAGAACATGCAAACTCTACAAAGAAAGACCCCAGGTCCAACCGGGGATTGAACCCAGGACCTTCCTATGAGGCAACAGTGTTAATCACTGAGCCGTCGTGCTGCCTAAATCAAAGTAGCTACTGTAATAATTGGTGCATTTTTTTAAATTTCTGTCATTATAACTGATCGAAAGTCAATCAAAGGTACAATATGTCATTATTATTAAAGCTGAAGTGAAGCCTGTGAATAAAATCCAATAAATACTGTTATATGAATAAGCTCAAACATAAAATTGCCCCAACAAAGCAAATATGGATTTAATCATAGGTTTTTAAGTGACAATGCAGCTCTTTTTTCTTTATACCATTTGCATCATAAAATGTGAAATATTAATGTTTAAGTTTACTGCTTATTGGGAAATGCAATTATGAAAGTCATTAAGATCCCAAACAGAAAAGCAATCTTGTATTTTTCATGTGGATTTTACTACATAAAAAATGCATCCTGTTAACCATTTGGAATTAGAGTTATTAACAAAATGAACTTTGTGACTTTCCAGTAAAATAGGTAATTACACAATTTCTTCTATTCATTTTTTCTTTTCTTTGAGCTATGGAAACAAAATGAAAAATGGTGGATGGCGAGAGTGATTGGATGCAAAGGTAATTAAAATAGTTGGATATCTGTTTGGTTAATATTGGGATCGAGTCTGTTGAGAGCTACTGAAGCAAAAGTAGCATGAGAAGCACATCTATTTTTCTCAGTCTACCAACATCCAGACTGCTCTAATCTGGTCCACGTAACACCAATGAAAATCTCACTATGTATACACACACGCACACACGCACGCACGGTGCACACATGCACGCACACACACACACANTCATCCATCCATCCATCCATTTTCTTCCGCTTATCCGGGGTCGGGTCGCGGGGGTAGCAGCCTAAGTAGGGAGGCCCAGACTTCCCTCTCCCCAGCCACTTGGAGCAGCTCCTCTGGGGGAATCCCAAGGCGTTCCCAGGCCAGCCGAGAAACATAGTCCCTCCAGCGTGTCCTGGGTCTTCCTCTGGGTCTCCTCCCGGTGGGACATGCCCGGAACACCTCACCAGGGAGGCGTCCAGGAGGCATCCTAACCAGATGCCCGAGCCACCTCAACTGGCTCCTCTCGATGTGGAGAAGCAGCGGCTCTACTCCGAGTCCCTCCCGGATGACTGAGCTTCTCACCCTATCTCTAAGGGAGAGTCCAGACACCCTGCGGAGAAAACTCATTTCAGCCGCTTGTATCCGAGATCTTGTTCTTTCGGTCATAACCCAAAGCTCATGACCATAGATGAGGGTGGGAACGTAGATCGATCGGTAAATTGAGAGCTTTGCCTTTTGACTCAGCTCTCTCTTCACCACGACAGACCGGTACAGCGACCCGCTTCACTGCGGACGCTGCACCTATCCGCCTATCGATCTCACGCTCCAGTTTTCCCTCATTCGTGAACAAGACCCCGAGATACTTAAACTCCTCCACTTGGGGCAGGACCTCCTCCCCGACCCGGAGAGGGCATGCTACCCTTTTCCGGCTCAAGACCATGGCCTCGGATTTGGAGGAACTGATCCTCATCCCGGCCGCATCACATTCAGCTGCAAACCGCTCCAGCGAAAGCTGTAGATCACGAGCTGATGAAGCCAATAGGACCACATCATCTGCAAAAAACAGAGAAGCGATTCTAAGGCCACCAAAACGGATCCTCTCAACACCTTGGCTGCGCCTAGAAATTCTGTCCATAAAAGTTATGAACAGAATCGGTGACAAAGGGCAACCTTGGCGGAGTCCAACTCTCACCGGAAACGAGCCTGACTTACTGCCGGCAATGCGGACCAAGCTCTGACACCGGTCGTACAGGGACCTAACAGCCCATATCAATGGGCCTGGTACCCCATACTCCCGGAGTACCCCCCACAGAACCCCCCGAGGGACGCGGTCGAATGCCTTCTCCAAGTCCACAAAGCACATGTAAACTGGTTGGGCAAACTCCCACGCACCCTCCAGGACCCTGTTGAGGGTGTAGAGCTGGTCCAGTGTTCCACGACCAGGACGAAAACCACACTGCTCCTCCTGAATCCGAGGTTCGACTATCCGATGGACCCTCCTCTCCAGAACCCCTGAATAGACCTTACCAGGGTGACAAAATAACGGTGACAACGTACCTTTAAACCTACTAGGAGGTACAGGAGGGGCAATCTGACAGCTACGTATGGGGATAATAATTGATAAGGGCCATTTTATGGTTGATAACATCCGAAGCGGGTGACCATATCCATTTTTAATAAGCTAAAGTTGCTGAGCTGTGGAGTCCATTTTGAATGGAATTACATTTAAAAGCTGATTAAATGATTTACAGCTTCTTGTTGTTTTTCAATAGTTTTGTTTAAAATAATCCTAGTATTGAGATATTTTGCTAACAAACAGGTTTGACACCAACATTAATGCCCAGCATTGTGGTGCCCTTGAAGAGTGTGTCGAGGAGGGTGCTCGGTGACTACCACAACACTTTTTAGCTCAATGTCTGTAAAACTGACTTTGAGTTTTTTTGTTTTTACTAAGTTCCTTACTTGTGGCAGGCAGCCATCTTGAATGGAGCTCGTTCCCTGAGACAACTTCTGTTGTGAATTGGTGCTACATAAATAAACTGAAATGAATCGAATCCAAAAGGTTATCAGTAGTGGACACGAGTTTAATTAAAATTAATTTACTGGTTTATAAGATTTTACTGACACTGCACATGCACACGAAGAGAAACGCAGACTTTTGGAGTCAGTCAGTTTCTTTATTTGTCATCACATGTGGTACATGTGGTGGAACGAAATTATGTACACGGTCCCATTTACATTCAACAACAGTATAAAATATAAAAGAAAAACAGTAACAAGATATAAGATATGAACTGAGAACAACGTTAAAGGTTCAGTATGCAGTTTCTGTAGAACTGCAGAACTTAGAAATATTTTCAACAGGCAAAGCATTCTGATCCCTCCCCCTCAGAGCCATATATGGCTCTGCTCCACCTGGCCCTGCTGAAATTCAAATTCAAGCTCTGTTTTTATTGGCTGATTCAAATTCAAGCTCTGTTTTTATTGGCTGGTTACAAACTCTGTTTTTATTGGCTGGAAAATGGCGGGTCACCTTTTCTTTTTAGAAATGCTTATTTACCACCTGGAGAAGCAAGGGGACAATATTTTTTTTATTTTTTTTCAGAGATTACCTGGCTAACATCAGTCTGTCAGGAGGTAGTGACAGAGTGAAGAAATATGTTTATAAAAAAAGCTACATACTGAAGCTTTAACTAAACTACACTAAGCACTAATGACATAAAAACAATAAAACAACATGTCGAACAGCAGCACGAACATGAGTCTGTGTGAGCAGATGAGCATGAATGAACACAGCAACATGAAACAGATCAGCAGCAACATGAAACAGATCAGCAGCAACATGAAACAGATCAGCAGCAACATGAAACAGATCAGCAGCAACATGAAACAGATCAGCAGCAACATGAAACAGATCAGCAGCAACATGAAACAGATCAGCAGCAACATGAAACAGATCAGCAGCAACATGAAACAGATCAGCAGCAACATGAAACAGATCAGCAGCAACATGAAACAGATCAGCAGCAACATGAAACAGATCAGCAGCAACATGAAACAGATCAGCAGCAACATGAAACAGATCAGCAGCAACATGAAACAGATCAGCAGCAACATGAAACAGATCAGCAGCAACATGAAACAGATCAGCAGCAACATGAAACAGATCAGCAGCAACATGAAACAGATCAGCAGCAACATGAAACAGATCAGCAGCAACATGAAACAGATCAGCAGCAACATGAAACAGATCAGCAGCAACATGAAACAGATCAGCAGCAACATGAAACAGATCAGCAGCAACATGAAACAGATCAGCAGCAACATGAAACAGATCAGCAGCAACATGAAACAGATCAGCAGCAACATGAAACAGATCAGCAGCAACATGAAACAGATCAGCAGCAACATGAAACAGATCAGCAGCAACATGAAACAGATCAGCAGCAACATGAAACAGATCAGCAGCAACATGAAACAGATCAGCAGCAACATGAAACAGATCAGCAGCAACATGAAACAGATCAGCAGCAACATGAAACAGATCAGCAGCAACATGAAACAGATCAGCAGCAACATGAAACAGATCAGCAGCAACATGAAACAGATCAGCAGCAACATGAAACAGATCAGCAGCAACATGAAACAGATCAGCAGCAACATGAAACAGATCAGCAGCAACATGAAACAGATCAGCAGCAACATGAAACAGATCAGCAGCAACATGAAACAGATCAGCAGCAACATGAAACAGATCAGCAGCAACATGAAACAGATCAGCAGCAACATGAAACAGATCAGCAGCAACATGAAACAGATCAGCAGCAACATGTGATTTTCACAGTGATTATTCTGGTTAGATATTCATGAGTCTAACAGCCTCAGGGTAGAAGCTGTTCCTCAGGTTCTACATTTGATGCTCCTCAACCTCCTTTCTGAGGGGAGCAGGACAGAAAGTGTGTGTGCTGGGTGAGTGGGTCTTTCATGATGCAGGTGGCTCTCTTCCTGCATCTGGAGGTGTAAATGTCTGTGATGGTGGGGAGACTGACTCCAACATCTTCTGTGCAGCCTTCACCACTCTCTGTAAAGCTTTTCTTTCTGCAGCTGTGCAGCCTCCATGCCACACGTTGATGCTGGAGCACACGATGCTCTCCACTGCACCCCTGTAGAAGGAGGTGAGGACTGGGCTTCTCAGACCATATACTGTATAAGACCATTTATAAGCATATCTCACATCTTAAGCAAGTTCTGAAGTTTTAAATTGAGCCATTTGATCAATTCTATATAATTGTTGAGTCATTTGAATTCTGTGTTTATGTAAAACCAGTGGTTGTTTTTGAGTTGATGTGTCTGAAATGTGCAGACGTTTCTAGCTGTGATGCAGGTTGTGCATGCAGGGAGGAGTGTGGATGGAAAACCAAGCGACTTGTTCACCTTCTTGGTACAATGTCTGCATGAACGTTCTGAAAAAGGTGTGATCCAAGCAGCTCCTTCAAGACGTTCAAGCGTAATCGTGATATTACAGCTAATAAAATTTAGAGCCGAGTGAGCGGAGAGCTTTAGTCAACGTGGCTCACGCCCGGGGCCCCAACACTCTGAATGGGAGTTAACAATGTTCCATGAGCTGCTCAGCATATTCCTTCAGATGTTTAGTGTTGGCCGCTGGTCGTCTTCTTTTCTTCTGTAAATGTAGCTTCTTTCTCGCCGCACACTTAACCTCGGACGCTCTGTGATGTTGCTCTCGTTCGCACGAGCCATGTTCTGAGCGGACTCCACGTGGAGCAGCGTGACGTGACGGCTGCTGTTCGTCTGTTTGCAGCCGACTGTCTTCTTTTTTTATTTTTTATTTTTTTATTTTTTTTCCATTTATAGATGGCCTCCCTTCACACCTTATAGCCATCCTCTCACTCCAATAAGTATTTATTTTTTATTTTTTATTATTATTATATATATATTTTTTATTTTTTATTATTATTATTTTATTATTATTATTATTATTATTATTATTATTATTTTTTTTTTATAGAGAAAGAAAGAAAAGAGAAAGTGAGACAACAAAACAACAATTATCCACAAAAAGAGCACAAGGCGAACACACCAAACCTCCGTCCACTATCCTGCAAAGCACATGACAGAACACAGCAACGAAACATACAAGCATAAAGACTGATAATATTCATGACCTTGCATTAGATTTCTATATATAAACATACCCATACCTACAAATATATAGACAGTATATATACATATATATTTATATTCATTTATATACCCATCTACATATATCTACATATACATCCCTACATCCATTTGTGTGTGGTTGTGAGCATGCATAAGTGAATAAGGTTCCTCCAATAGAACATTTAGTAGCGATTGTGAAGCATCAGAGATCTGTCCCCCCAAAGCCCGAGACAGACGAAAGGGCGATCAAAGCCCAAGACCCCAGGAAGGACCCCGAGCCCAGAGTCCCCAGGACCACCCGAACAGGACGAGCCACTCGTCCACTCCCCAGATCCGACCAAGGGGAAGAACCGGACGAACCCCACCAGGGACCACACACAATGACCCCCCGGGGTCAACAGCGACAAATACACAGGCCCCCGCCAGAGCCCGCTGCACCGACGTAGCCCCAGGGCCGGTCACCGATGCTCGGGCACCGGGGACGCCCACCCCTCAGGCCCAGACCCGACAGGACCAGAGGACCCGAGCCCCACCAGGCAGCCACCAGGCCGAGCCGACCAACGCCCAAGCGCCCAGCCCCAGATAGTGAGGGTCCCAAGCACGCCCGCAGGCAGAGGAACACCCACCAGGGGGCCACGTGGCAAGAGCGCGACACTAGGTAGCCTCAGAAGTATCAGAGAGGGGGCAGTCCAAGTCCCAGCCTGACACTTAAACATTCATACACAGACACACTCATTCAGACCCACCCTCATCCTCACCCTCAGTCATAGAAAGACAAACAATAACGACACGCTCCATTCATAATCCCGAAGCACACTCTATACCCCCCAGGTCCAAGACATGTACCTGCTCCCTACATGGGGCAGCCCACATCCAAACCCAGGAGGTAGGCCCATTCATTCTGGGGTGGAGAGTAGCAGACATCCAAGATCCGGCCCACCCCGCGCCCCGCCGACAGGACAGGACAGGACACCCGAGCCCAAGCAGCCCCAGGGGGAGCGCACTGCCAGTCCCGCCCACGGCAAACCCGCAGGCCCCGAACCCCCCCACACCCCAGCACAACCCCTGACGGCCCACCCCCAGAATGTCCGCCAGGCAACCAGGGGGGTAAGAGAAAAATAAATAAATAATATATATATATATAAATAAATACATAATAAATAAAATTGAAATTAACAAATCAAGACCCCGACACACACACCCCCGTCCCCAAATGTACTGTTGGTGAGTGTTGTTCTAAAGTGTACTTAAAAAGGAAAGAGAAGGAGCAAAGGCTGGCATTGTACCAGTTTCCCCTCCACTCCAANTCTGGCTGGGGGGCCTCCCCCAGAACATTCGGGTGTATTTTAACATTTTTTTTAAACATCTCCATTTACCTACATAATTAAACACCTGATTCAGCAACTATCTTAGCGAGCAGGGCGCAACAAAAAGTGGCGCTAAGCTAGCAGCGTGCTAGCTAAGATGCTACAGACGTAGCATTCCGCTTTACATTACACAACCTGATAAATGTTTTGTACAAAATCTTTTTAGTGTTGACTGATCAGAACAATCAGACTAAACTCATGCAACCAGAAATTACAGCGTATATCTACATACAGAACAAAGAACTACTAGCTTGAAGCATTAGCCTTTAATTTAACCATTAGCCATACAATAACTATGTAATTATGACAGAAAATGGAGGATTTACCTGCAGTTACCTTTGTATGGATGAACATTTGGTACTTCCTGTTTATAACAGTCAGCTGCTCATGAGGTCGGACGCAGGGCTTTATCATCTTTTACATTTTCCAGAAGCTGTTTAGGCTTTGGAAATGGAATAATATTCTCTAAACACTCGGGGTAACGTGTCTGAGCTTCATGTTCTCCACTGACTATGTTTAACCGTTTTTCTGAGGATTTTTCACAAAATCCCTCTCACGGCAAAGCGTCCATTAAAGGGGACCTCAGATGGGTTTTTTAAATTTTTATGGTATTTCTGTGGGCTATCCAGACCCTATTCCTTCAATTTAATGCACAAAATAATTCTTAGATAATCAATTATACCCTTTTTAATTCTGCCATTTTTAACTTTCGTTTTGAACGACCGGTTTCTGATACAAGTTCTGAAGTCCACGCCCTTCAACGATCTGTTTACGCCCTCTGTAACAGCCAGTATCTGTAATGTGTTGTTGTTAAAATTAGCTCTTTTTTTATTACTCATTTGACTTACTGTTAGTGCTAGCTTAAGATAACTTACCGAAACCCGTCTGAGCGCGCCGCAATTTGCTGCTCCTTTTAGCATTAGACCACCCGAATCCGATGCTAATGTTAGCTTGTTCCTCTTCCGGTGTTCGCCAGCTCCGCTCGTTGCACGCGGCGATTTTGGGAGTTATCGCTGTTCCAGTCAAGACAACACAAAGTTCACCAAGTGTCTCCCGTAAATTAATCCGTAAGGAGAAGGTCCTCGCTGCTGCGAGGCTGCTGCGAGGCTGCAGCGAGGCTGTACAGTTGAAGCTCCGCTCCATCGCCAGAAGAGGGTCCCGTCGCAACCGGTCTCTACGCCGGGGGTATGCTCGTTTAATTTTTGCCGGCGGCGCGTTGGGAGAGATCGCAAATACACTAAAAATTGAACTAAAACATAAAAATAACAATTATACTTTATTTATAAAGCCATTTAAAAAACCACAGCTGCAACAAAGTGCTGTACACATGAAATTAATAACATATAAACAAAAGATGAGATGAAATCATGAAAAACAACAGTCATGTGTTTAATACAGAAGTGGGTTGAGCCTAACCAGGGGTTGCTAGGTGAGGGGCTGGACTCAGGTTGTGGTGGGTTGTCCTAGCGCTTGTGACGTCACAAGCGCGATTGTTTTCAAAACGAAACCTAAATTATCACAGTAAAATAAATCTACTTAGAGTAAATAAACCACTGGGTGCATTTTTTTGGCCTTAGGACTGTTTTTTTATGAAGTAAATACCCAAAGTTGAGTAAAAAAACATTAAAAAGTGAATTTTGCATGTGTGGTCCCCTTTAAAGGTTCAGTCTGCAGTTTCTGTAGAACATCAGCACTTAGAAAAAATTTCAACAAGCAAAGCATTCTGATCCCTCCCCCTCAGAGCCATATATGGCTCTGCCCCCTTGTGGTCTGTTGAAATTCAAATTCAAGCTCTGTTTTTATTGGCTGATTCAAATTCAAGCTCGGTTTTTATTGGCTGGTTACAAACTTTGTTTTTATTGGCTGGAAAATGGCGGGTCACTTTTTCTTTTTAGAAATGCTTATTTACCACCTGGAGAAGCAAGGGGACAATATTTTTTTTTTTTTTTCAGAGATTACCTCTCTAACATCAATCTAGTGACAGAGTGAAGAAATATGTTAAAAATATATTGTTAGAAAAGTTACATATAGCAGCTTTAAGCAAAACCCTGATAATGTTGTTGGAAGAAAAGTGGGTGGAGCTTTGCAGATAAGGGGCGTTCACTTCAGGACAAATTGCTGACGAGCCTGCTGGATTGATTGACAGGTGGCGTTGAGGATCTGACTCATACAAAGCAAATAATAGATTTTACTGGCTCGTTTGCGTCAGTATTCCAAATTTATTCAATATTTTGGTGGATCTAAGGTTTGAGAACTGAGTTTTCTTACAAAATCCTAATGATTTATTTTTAGGGGTGTTGAGTTAAAATTTAGGGGTGCTTGATCACCTCCTATAAAGAAGCTGAAATCACCCCTGACTGTTCTAGAGGTTATTTTTGACTGATGAGCTAAAGGATCATGGCTGCAGGGCGCCGCACTGGGACCAGTGGATCGATAGTCACAAATCGTTTCCAGACTGTTTATTTCTAGAAACCTTACTTCAGACTCTCAGTTTGTGAGTTCATTAAATAAACCTCCACCTTACACCATCAATCTGTTCTGTTAGAATATCTTTTGAATTATTCTGACCAACTGAATTTAGGGAGACTGAATCACGTGGTCCCTTCGTCACACTGCTCCTCTGCACGCTGACGGCGAGTCTGGAGGAAGTTTCACAGATTTCCACTGAAATCTGGAGTCATTTCTATCATGCAGCCGTTGTAGTTTTGTTTTGAACTGCAGCTCGGTTGAGCGCTCCGAAGTCGAGGCACGTTCACAGGCTGGAGGCGCTGCAGCAAAGAAGCAGCCCCACAGCAGAGATGATCCCGAGACGAACCCTGACGCCACGGATCCAAGAAATAACAAACGCAGCGGCGAGAGGGAAACACCGTGACCCGTTCATCAGTGAGGCTGACCCTGCAGGGACAGAGATTCATTAAAGAGAAGCTTGAGGGCCAGTCAGAGAGCAGACTCTTCATGAGGATATCCTCAGACAGCAGGGAGGTCCGTGGCAGCAGGAGGCCCAGAACCACCGGGTCATCTGTGGAGACGTTCATGAAACAGCACAAAAAGGAACTGGTAGATTTTTCTTCTTGTCCGATGCGTGCAGTGACAGATCCAGTGCAATGGCGGAGCCAGAGGGTGGCTAATGGTGGCCTTGGGCACCATAGGTTAATTTTCAGCCACCCCAGTCTTTAGTGGAATGGTAAATGGAGCTTATTTATATAGCGCCTTCTAGCCCCCTATGAGGGGCCCCAAAGCGCTTCACAGTACCAGCCATCCACCCATTCATACACCGGTAGCGGTAGTCTGCCATGCAAGGCGCCAGCCAGTCCTACCGGGAGAAACTCGGGGTTAAGTGTCTTGCCCAGGGACACAACGACACATTGTGTGGGAACTCGGGATTCAAACCTCCAACCTTCCGATCGGGGGACGACTGCCATTACCACTGTGCCACGGCCAGAAACTATGGAATATAAAAACTAGAAAGCATAGTTTTCTCAGATTATAGGGCTGGCCAGTTTACTTGTGTATATGATGGTGGCCATTTTGGGTTTTGACTTGGCAACTCTATTTTTTATTTTTATTTTGGAAAACCTTTCTTTTGCCTTGATGCAGCCACACGCTAAAATAGAAGTTTGCGCCTCACCTATTTTTCATGTTGATACGTTCACTACGTGCACAGACAGACAGATGGAGGGCTTTTTCAGTTCCCCCTATTTGTTTATTTTAATATTTTGCTATTTTGTGTGTAACTGGGACCCTGAGTCATATGAAAATGACAATAAACTTGAACTTGCTCCATGATGTGGAAAAAGAACGACAATTAAGAAAAACTTTAGTGTGAGCTTTATTTAAATTAATTTAATATATAATTGTTTACATTGTTAATTTTAAAAAATCCACTTCACTTACAATCAGTAGGAATTATTTGTGCATATGACTGCCTGTTAGCAAAATATCTCATGAACCTTTGGACAGATTTTAATAAAATGGTCAATGTAATCACTGAGAGTCCATCTACATTAACTTTAGGAGTCAACCATTTCAAGATGGCTGCCACAGTTAACTTATCTTTAAAAACACAAAAGTGGCCATAGTAAATTTTACAGATTTTTATG
>JBBPBX010036798.1:8292-31281 GCA_038048925.1 Garcialebias charrua | reverse complement strand
TTATCAGCAGTGCAGAGTTACAATAGCCAAACTGAAATATCTAAACATCTGCAGTCTTTTTTAAGGTATATGAAGGAACAAATGGGGGAAGAGAGAGAGAGAGGGAGAGAGAGAGAGTTTGAGTTTTAAAAATATTTTATTTCACACTCCAACAGTCAATACAAATAAAACATGGTAAAAGTTAAAAAAATCAAAAAGTAAATACTAAAGATGAGTCATCCAGTGAACACAAAACATTGTTAATACCCCACTTATTAACAAAGACATCCATGTTTTTTAATACTCAAATTCCACACGGACTCGAGCAACTACCAGTCTTTCAAATAAAACATGAGCATCATCTGTTTGTTGCTGATTGATTTGGTTCTTTCTTGATATCCATATTGCAAATTTTGCAGTACCAGAAATGAAATTTAAGAGAGTGTGAACTTGTTTTTTCTTTGCACTGTACCGTGGACCATAGATAAAAATTTGGTTAGAGAGAGAGAGAGAGAGAGTGAGAGAGAAAGAGAGAGTGAGAGAGAAAGAGAGAGAGAGAGAGAGAGAGAGAGAGAGAGAGAGGAATAAATAAATAAAAGTTGTGCATTACGAGATATGCACATTAGTTACTTTGTTTGATCTATAAAAGGTGAGGAGGAAAAAAAACACCAGAAGTTCAAGTCTTTACTAGGGCTTTAACAGACTACTTGAGTAATCGACACATCAATTTCTAGGACATCTATCGAGTTTTTTTAAATTTCACATCGAGTATTCGTAGTGACGTCATAACTTGGCAGTTACAGAACAGAAAATGAATCAACTTCCTGTTTGGAGCGCGTTGCAAACCGGTGTTACACCAAATTCTGTGACCACCATAAAGTGTGAGCATAGGGGGCGGTGTTGCATGCACTGTTGCAGGTCACAGAATATAGTGTAACACTGGGTCCAATCGACCGAACCAGAACCAGCTTCCACTGACCTTGTTTCACAAACAAAAAGCAAAAAATATGAATCTCTAAACCTATAAAAAAAAACTATAAACATAATTTTCTCTAAAACTAAACCTAATGCGCACCACCGCAGGTGGTGCGGGGTGGTCGACTGCGCCACTTGTCGTGTTATTAAATTATACACGTGAGTCCGGCTGCTAGCTTAACGTGGCTTTATTCTTCAACACCATGAAACGAAACCTAACACGTTCATGTCCCTGTCTGATGACGTCACCTCGTGCGTCCCTGTATTAAATATACAGTTACACCACGTCTCCCCTTTCTAGAATCAATGGGTAGACTGCCATTGATCCTGCAGAACCTTAGGGGATTATTCTGCCCCTGTGGCTGGAAGGTCTGCTCCTATCTTTACCTCAAACCATGCTCACACACACAACAGACACACATCAATTACTCTTTGCTTAGAACACTAAATTTTCAATAGAATGTCAGAAAATAAAGTCTGTGCTGTCTGTACTAACTCTAAACTCTGAGGCTTGCACATTTACATTTAAACAGTGCAAAAAAAACAATAATGAACACAGCATATTCATTTAAAGTAACAAACACTTTCTTTTTTTTTTTACTTTGAGTCCTGCACACTCTGCAAAATTTACAAGTCTAATCTGGTTGGTTTTACCACCGCTCTCCCAGACCTGGTTCTGAAAGGAGTGGATGGTGTTTCTGGAACCTTCAGATGTGGTGATGCTGCAGGGACGTGCAGAGGGGGGGGGCTATGGGGGCTTGAGCACCTGCCCCTTTTGCTCCTTGCCCCCAAGTGCCCTTTTGGGCAAAATTTTTTTTTTTTTTTTTTTTTATTTCCTATTCCTAAGCCCTCCTCTGACACATAATAACATACTAAAATTATTTATTTTATTTTATTATTATTAATTTTGTATTTTGCAAGAAAAACAACATAATAAGCCCTCCGGTCACGTACCAACACTACATTCCCCACAATGCAACAGTGGTAGTAGGGGTGGGGCCAATCCGGAGTCGTGTCTCATGAACCCAGAGTAATAAGACCTGCCTCACATTCACATTAGGGTCAGTGGGGGAGCTGGTCCCCTTGGGGGCATTGCCGTTCGGGGGGCATGGCCCCACCCCTACTACTACTATTCAGCAAATCCTTTTCAGTTTGCAGCCAGCTACAGTGTGTGGACTGAGTGAGTAGCACTTTAGCTAACAGATAGCCAACTTTTCATTGTAACATGTCCGCTGTATGGAAGTATTTTACACTAAACACCACAAGACAGCAATGTGCAATGTCTGCATAGCCATAGCGCCACATTAAACTGTGGTCAAGTTGGTTTTATGTTGGACATTCGAGCTCCGGGGCTTCAGCGGGACGCCACTCTCGCTGAACCGAAACAGGGAGACCGACCGCGGCCAGCTGCGGCCAGTCCGACCCGCTGTCTGACCTTCTCGTAGGAGGGACAGGCTGAGAGCGGCTGACCAAAACCAGAGCCCCCGCCCCGGATTGAAAAAGAAAAACACACCGCTGAAGCCACGGAGCTCAAATGTTGACCGAGAAGTTGCTAAACTTCATCATAATTAATGACCAACAGCTATCAGCTGTAGAAAATGAAGGATTTTGCAGCTTGATACTTGCAGCCAACAGTAAACAATCATAAAAAAGCATATTAATTAAAAATCACAAGAAAACTGTGTTAAAAAAATGAAACATAAACAGCTACATTATAAAACAATGTACAATACTAAAAGCAGGAACATGTCTGTCTGTGTTGGTTTATGCCAAGAACTTAACAGATGTAAAGCTATTTAATATTTTATTTAATCCATTTATTCATTCATTTAAAAGAGACAAAATAAAACAAATTAATAAAAAAGAAAACATTGAATGAAAAGAGTGCAAAAAGAAGAAGAAAAAAAATCTTATATCACCCCCTTAAAATAAACATTGAACCAGTCCATCCCTTGGCTTGTAGCAAATTTGTTTTTTTGGCCCTCCATGTATTTGACTTTGACACCCCTGGCTTATGCAATAGGGAGCACATCGCCCATCCAAAACCTATCATCTCTCCATAATGGATATATGTCCGATCTTCTAACTTCCTTTGCTGCATAATGTACATTGCATTAATTCTAGCATTAGGTAAATGTATCTTGAAGGAAAATAGCACTTAAATAAAAGTCCAACAAGAATATTCATTTAGAATTAAAAATAACTCACCCTGAACTACCATAATAGATAAATGTAATAACCAATCAAGTTGCTCCTGTCCAATAAAAGCGTACAAATGAAGGGGAAAAACCTATCCAGACTTTAAGTAAGTTTAGGGTCTGGTTCGCAGAGTATGGAGTTAAATTTGTTTCACAATTAGTCAACGGAAAAAAAAACTAACCTCAGTTATGTAAAATAAAATTGTAATCAAAACTTTTGGAATTGTAATGATTTCATTTTTTTTAAAGCAAAAACTTTTGTTTAAAAAACATTTTTTTAAATTAAATAGCTAATTTTTCTCTCGTGAACTTAAAAAGTTATTTGCAAAACATAAACTTTTATTTGCACATCAGAAATCTTTTGTTGCGATTTTAGGCTCTGCCCACGATGTCATGTGAGAATCGCAAGCAAAACTTTGAATGACAAACAAAACTTAGAATAGCAAGCAAAGATTTCTGGCATGCGCAAATAAGTTTGTTTTGCAAATAATTAGCAACATAATTGCAAAAAATGTCAATGACCTCACTGAGGTCATTGACATTTTTCGAGACATGACCAACAGAAAACTGCTGCTGCACAGTTGTTTTAAGAAGGGGCAGATATGACAAGATTTTTTTCTTCTTCTACTACCTTTCATTTTATATCTTGTTTTTTTCTTTCATGTGTTTGTAAATTGTCTATGTGTTTTAAATCTGAAATGAATAAATAAAATAAAATGAATAAAAATAAATAAATAAGAAGAGAACAAAAATGGCAAAAATGCTTAAAAGTTGGAAGTTTGTTTTTAAACAGTTCACCATGATGGAAAAGAAGATTTTGGATCTTAGATTCAGTTTGGGGGAAAAAAGAAAGGCAAGAGACCGAAATAAATAAGAGACATTGGCCTCCACTCAACACAGAGAAGATGAGACAATGAGGAAAAAAGAGAAACTGACAAGAAAAAAAAAGAAGAGGAAAGATTGAAGAAAATTTATATAGGTACTTACAAATACACTAATGCCTCCTACCCACCGCACAACTGCAAACGCTCCTGCCGTCCCCTTTTTGCCGCTGGTCACAGTCCCACTGGCCACTGAACACCGTCTGATGACGTCCACTAGGGGGTAGCAGAGGGAGGGGTCTCTGGCTTGTTTTCCGGGTTCAGTTGTTGTTTTAACTGCACCTCCGACGGTCTTCGATGAGATTAAAACTTTTTTTTATGTTTGGGGTGATCTACACTGGAGAGTACAGCAGCCTGTCAGCAGCAACTGTAAAAATGCCACGTTTCTTACCGGAGTTTGGTTCCAATTCCTGGAGGCTGGATCCGGTGAGTTTAAAAAGTCCGAAAAAAGTCCCGTTGTGGTTGTGTAATCAGATAGCGAGGCTCTCCCGACTGTTTGCCGGATGCGTCGAGCCGCCAGAGATCAACATTTGGGACGTCTGCGGCTCGACGGCGACGCGCGCGTGCGTGTGCAGGCTGCCGTCGCGCCGCTTCGATCAGTCGAATCTCGCCGCTTCCTTGTTCCCCGTGACTCCACGCGTCTCCTCCATAGACTTTGAATGTAAACCGGTGTTATCCGGCCGCTTCGGCCGCCCGACGCCGGGGGCGGTGGGTAGGAGGCATAAGACACAAACAGAGATATAGGTATAAATTTTGGTGGTCAGTTAGTCTCAGTAGGCTTTTCTCATGGTGATATGCATTAACAATTCAATTTTTGCTTTTGTTTAGTTTTCTTCTGCAGTTCCACATTAAAGTTTGATGCAGCTCTGCTTTTCTGAATGGACCATCTTCATCTCCACTGCAAGTGTAGCAAACCAGGCAGCTCTTTCTTTCATAGATTACAGTACACTAAAAAGTTGCATTGTGCCCTTGTTTATATTTTTTATAGTGTAATTCTGTAAAGACAAAATATATCTGGTGGTGTAGCTCTGATTTACATATCTTGCTAAATCGCAGGTTTGAATATTGCAATACTTTCCTATAACAAAGTAGACCTGCAGAAAGAAATTACTAATAAAATATTTTACATATGGATAGTTGTATGTTCTATGTAGAGGTTTTCCTAAGCTTTGATAGTATATCTCACAATTTTGTAATTTATCATTGTTTATTTAACTCTGAAAGCTATGTGACTTTGTTAAAATTCTGTCCTAAAATGCGGTTAGATGTGCCCCCTTTTTTTTTGAGCACCTGCCCCTTTAGTGGGCTCTGCACGTCCCTGTTGAATAGTATTTCACGGATTCTTTTCTTTTTCAGTTTACCCAATATTTCTGTGATCTTTATGATGGATAAATAAACCATAAAGCCATTAAGTGACAGAGACGTTGATTTTAGTTGGTATGCCAGGAGACACTACCATTTATTTAAAATAAATCAACTAAAATTAACAACATTACACTTGATTGACTGATTTTCACTTTCTTGCAATTTAACACGTCAGCACATTTAAATTACAACAACAGACATAAATACAGGTTGTCAATATACTTAGTCTGTGGCTCTTAGCTTAAAATGTAGTTACCAGCTTAGAATTTGAGAGAGGGAGAGGTTGAAGAATGAGGAAGAAAGGGAAGTTTAAGGAGTTATCTATTTTGAGTTTAACCAGAAATGACACTCCTCCGTACAAGAACCAGCTCAACTTCACAGCACGATCCAAGAAACATCTGTAACTCTGTACCTGTTTGACGTTCAGTCTCGGTTGGTAGTTGCAGAAGCAGTCTGAGCCCCACAGGTTCTGGGCCTATGAAGTCCGGTGTACCTCGGTGTGTTCATGGATTCACGTCTCGTGACGCCTGCCTTCTTCGTCAAGACAGTGGCAGCTTCTGGGTTAGTTTCAAAATAAAGCTTTCCTCAAGAAAGTCATAGAGAGCTTTTGCTCTGTGAACTTCATGGAGTCATCCATGAAGTTCCAGCTGATAAGTCAGTCTTTGGCTTTTGACCAAATTTAATCAGCTGCCAAGGCAGAGAGCTTTCAGGTCTCTGTCCATTCAAACTCTGCAGCGTTCACGGAAGCAAAAGTTTTTTCTAGAAGTGTTAAGACCAGAAAACCGTTTCCTCATTGGTCCGTGGACCAAGAGGAGTGGGAAAACGTGAAGTGAAGACTCAAGGTTGACAGCAAGTCTGCTTAGATAAACAGAGGAATGTTTTGGGAAAGTGTCTGAAAGTGAAGAGACATTTCGACGCTTAGTTCGAGATTTAGCTGAACTCAACCAAAACAACTTCTGAGCAAGTCAGTTTGACATATTATCTGAACTCTGAAATCGTTAGACACCTTCATTTGTAGAAGTGACACAGTAATGTTTCACATTTAAAGAAATAACACAGCATATAACATATGTGATCATGATATATTGTAAATTATAACATTGCTCATGAATAAACACAGGTGATGCTCTGATTATATTTGTATTAGAACAAACTCAAAGATAGAAATAGTCTCTTTTTGAGTGAATCTGTCCTTTGATTTAAACGAATAAAATAAATTGTGTTAAATGTCTGGTTATTGAAAGGTCAGTAAAGGTCATTTCTGGAACAGTTCAGAAAGACTTCAGTTTGACCCTGGGTAGGTCCACGACATCTCCCCCCTTTTGGAAGTCATCGCCAGTCCTTGGGGATGAGGTCCAACCCAAAAGGATACCTTGAACTGTCTCTGATCTTGAAGTAATCCAGCAAGTGGAAGAAGAAAAATCAAAACTTATAATCCCATAAAGTTTTGGAAATTCTATACTGTTCGTAGGTAATCCCATTAGGTTTTGGAACTTCCATACTGTTCGTAGGTAATCCTATTGCGCTAAGCTTTTAATCCTTTGGAAAACAAAGTCTTATAATCCACAGCGGTAATTCCACAACGATTAGTTTTGTTGATTGATCAGCAACAATTGTTTTTATAATCAGCATGTAGAGGGGATTCCTCGATTGACGCAGAGGAGGCGACCCTTGGATGAAGGTTGAAGACCAAGCGTTGGAGCTGCAGGTCCCCACATCGAAGGTTGTTGGCTGGTTGGCTTCCAGTCAGTGCCACTCTGGTTCTATGTGTCATGCAATTATGTGGTTTTTTAGGTGGGCTTATGATTGGGATTTTAACTTAGGCCCTACCTATATGCACCTGGTGTGTAAGCTATCATGATTTAGATAATCTACAATTACCAATTAAGGGGTGGATCAATTCTGTAACTTAGATATAGGGATCTATTGAGCATTGAGGAGCATCAAGTGTAGAACCACTAGACTGAGGAACAGCTTCTACCCTGAGGCTGTTAGACTCATGAATAAAAAAAAATATATATATAACACTGCAAAATATCACATCATACTGATGCTGATCTGTTTTCTTGTCGCTGTGTTCATCTGTGTTCATCTGTGATCATCTGCTCATACAAACTCATGTTCGTGCTGCTGTTTATTCCCACTATATTAAGCTTAGTGTATTACTAGTTGATGTTTTTCTTAGTTAGTTCTAGATGTTATTACTGTTTTTCTCTTGCATTTGTTGTTGGATGTAACTGGGACCCCGTGTACATAATCTCGTTTTCATCACATGTACCACATGCTGTGCAAATGACAATAAAGACTCTCTGACTCTCTCTGACTCTGACTCTGACTCTATACCTATAAAATTTTGGAGGGCTTCTGTAACGAAGGCCTCTTCTTCCAAACTATTCCTCCATTCATTACTTAGTTTAGGTTAAACTAAAATAGAAAAATGAAATATATTTTGGCCTAAATGTCTGTTGTATTTTAGACGAACGACGTAGGATTTGGTATTCCTAATAAATGTTGAAGTCTATGGCGAGACTCATCAAAATGAATAGATAATCTAGAATAGAAACGATCAAATCAGTTTAATTTAGAAATTGTGAGACCAGTGTAGTTTATGGTACCTTGAGTAGCTTTAAACTGCATTGACTCTTTTGAGATTTAGACTTAACAAAACGAACTACATGTTGGCATAGTTAAATCCATATTATGCATTAACCAATGTTAATACAAAACCTTTTTTGGCTGGGAGTGTTCAGAACCAAAACAATATCTCAAATAATGACAACAGTAATGACTAAACAACAAGGAAACAACGTTTCACTGCTTCGACACACTCTTGTCGTCAGATTCCAAAATGCAACACACAAGAAAAACAGGTCTCAACTTTATGACCGAGGTCAAATTAAATCTCGCGGATTTAAACGGTTGTTAAGGTTAGTTTTTTGTTATGGGTATTAGACTTAGCATTTCTAAGTTCAAGTTGGACAATGCGACTTATAGGGTGGAAAATACGGTAGTTTAAACCTGATTAGTTTATTTACTAACTTGTGTTTGGACGACCTTATTTTCCCATGAAGTCGGTGAATTTGTGAGATCTTTGTCTTTTGTGGAGTCATTGAACGCCTTGTAAGGTTTGATCTGATTTCGATGTACCCATTTAGCAATTGGCTCTTTGCGGCCTTTGCTGATTTTGATTTCGTAGACGACTGAGGACACTTTGTCTGTTATCAGATGAGGTCCAGTCCACCTGGGCATTAGTTTGCGGGCGAGAGTTCCGGTCTCGGACCCTCCTTTCCCGGTTGCTGGGGCGAACGTATAGTACCAGACTCTGTCTCCCACTTGGAGTTCATTGTGAGAGGCCTTCTGGTCATAGTACGCCTTACGTCCTTCAGCGGATCTTTCCAGGTTTTTCTGGGCGAAAGCAAAAGTGTTTCTGAGGTGTACATTCACATCTCTGTCTTTGGCATGACCTAACATCACCCCCCTTTGGTCATGGGGGACCACGAACACAGGTGAGGACATCCCCATGGGCACAAGTTAGGATGCCACCGTTTAGTTTAAGCTGTTCGCGCAGCCGAGAGAAGACAGTTCATAGGAACCTTTTAGGTTTCGGCCAACATATCTTCCTACGTTTACCCCTTTCTGTGTAATTCAGGTGTGTCACAAATGTTGGCGCAGTCGCAGGTGTGTCTGATTGTACAGACTGCGACGGGTCACTGTCGTTGTGTGTGTCTTCCTACTTCTTGACTGAAGAGGGGCTCTTTGAGTCTGTAAAAACTATGTCATTTCTGATTAGTTCTAGACACAAATGTCCCTGAACCAAGGTTTCATCGAAAGCTTGGCCGATAGCCGATTTACCTGTCCTAGGGGACAGTACAGCATCTTCGGTGTGGGATCCTTGGATCTCAACACCTTTTTCTACCTGTGGTAGGTAATGTGAGTTTGCCCCATTTTTGTCTGATGAGGGGTCCTCGAAATCTGTAACAATGATGTGCAAGTGACTGTCAGCGTTTGGTCGACTGTCATTTTCTTGACTCAGATGCCCTTGAACCAAGGTTTCACGCTCAAGGACACCTTCCAGTGTGATAGGCAGGTAAGCTTTCTTAGCCACCCCCCTTTGTATAAATTTACACAGAAACATCACAGGTCTTGGCCCACGTTTCTGTTCACGTGTGACTCTGGCTGTGTACTCATGTTCACTGTCAGCATCTTGTTGGCTGTCAGCATCATGACCTTCATGATGTTGTAGACTATCAGCAATTTGTTTGCAGTCTTTGTCATCAACTGTGTGCTCTGAGTTATTCATGTGCTCTGAGTTATCAAAGACAAGGTCACTCATTGTACCAGTTTGGTCATCCTCTGTCTCATTCAAGTTTTCAAACAACCAACTTATATCCACTATCTCCTCAGAGCTTAGAGGTATGGTGCCTTTTTTTCTGGAACTTCTGTGACCTTTTGCTACTCCCGGACTGTCTAGTCCGCGGTGCAGGGTGTTGGTGTTGCTTTCTTACTCGCCCCAAATTCGTTGTTTGGTTCACTTTGGATCAAAGAAGGAGATACGCTGAATACACGACAAACGCTCACTTAAAGTTCCAAACCAGTTTAATTAATCATAAGGTTAAAAGTCACAGAATACATTTGTTCTATTTCAAAAAGCCATTATATATGAACACAAATGAGTAGGCAGAGAATGAGAGAGTGAGATAAGGAGAAAGAAGTAAGAGAGAGAGAAAAAGAGAGAGAAAACACATTGAAATGCGCATTTCAATGGAGACACCGCATACGACCTGATGGGCTGTTTTTTCCCCGTGGCCTGCTCCTTGCGTTGACTGATGGAGGAGGAAAAACTCATGCTTTTATTCTTTTGTAGGGCGTTGCCTGCCTTAACCAATAAGAGAAGTTTCTGCTTTAAAGACTGTTGCCCCCCCTTAACTGCCAGAAGCTTCTGTCTCTGGTCTCTACAGGTTTGAGAGGGGGAAGGGCACTGATACATTGATGACTAAAACTACATATACAATAATGCTGAGTATTTATAAACATACACACACTATTAGACCATTATGTGACCAATTAGTGTAACTGGACATTAAATTACATTTAAAAAATCCTACACTACACACATAGATCAGAACCGTTCTGATACTTTTCTGACTGAGCAAACATGCAGGGTAAGAAAGGAGGCTTTCAGTAGATTTCCCCACAACTATATATCTTCAAAGTCGTAAAACTGACAGACAAAGAGGCACCAGCTCTATTACCATGCCCCAAGCCTGTAGGACAGACACAAACTGAGCATTCCATGAGAACCTCACCAGAACAGATCTTATAAGAGAGACTGGTCATTTTAACACTGTTTGAAAACCTCTTTTGGAGAATAAAAACACGAAGACAAAAATATATTTTATTTCATAACAAACCCCCTTTGGACCTCAATTCCTGAGGTCCATCCCAAAAGAAATAAAATCACACACCTAATAACGCAGCTAAACGCATATATACACAATATTCAATCAGTTTTTTCAAAGTCCTCCAAGTTATAGTTTCTTACTCTAGTTTAAGGATTTTTGTCCTAGGTGCGGGCCATAATCTCTCTTATGTCTATGAACTTCGCAATCATTTTTCCCAGGGATTACGCAGAAATGTTCTAGGAGGACAATCAAAATTACCATACTTATTCCACTTATTCCAACTGCCATAGTGACCCTCTTGTCTGGCCACCACATTTTGACTCAATTTATTAATATGCAAATTGTAGAATATAAGGAAATATATGCAAACTATGAACGATAATAATAGTAAGCACTTTAGGATATTGCAGAATTATGAACCTTAAGTTTCCCAAGTTCCTCCTCCAGCAGCAAGGCAGTTGTCTCCCTTGAACACGCAAAAATAGAGAAAGAACACAAGATTTATATCACCATCACAGAAACATTAATATACTTTTGAATGTGCCACACGTACTCAGGGGCATTCCCCTGGAACTGTTAACAGCTACTCAGGGCAGACCCCTGGCGTTACTCGGGGAGGTCCTCCTATGTCCCCGAGTTTTCTTCGTGTCATGTAAGACTCTAATATGTAATGTTTTTATCTTTCTAGGTGTCTGTTCTATGTGTGGATATTCCAGCACCGAGTGGCCCCATAAAACAGAGTCCTTCTGGGCCCGCACGCAACTTTACTCGGCTACTTTGGGTCTATCAGGGTGTAAAAGTTCAATTTACGAGGTCTTGATGTTCAGCCTGGTCTCATAGTTCCTGCCTGGTTCCCAGGCTGGTGCACACTGAACCGTGTGGATTCCCTAGCATTGACACGCACTGCCTACAATGCACGTTCAGCGACCCCCCATGGGTCCATACTGACCAGGGCTGTCTGGTCTTTGCTCCTTTAAAATCTGTTGAGAAAACCTAAACCACAAACTTTCGACTTGTTAGATTACAACAGGGCCTTCTTGGTTTAACCCAATTCACTCATCTAAGAGAAGGCCCAAACATGGGTAAATCCATGTGAGTTAAATTACTCTCTACTGTCTATCCATAAACCCACTCACAATGGTGCTGATAAGTCAGATTCTAAAACGTAAGCCAATTTCTCCAATGTTATATTAAAATTTGTACCCGGAAATGTGCAATAAAACAAAAATAGAGTTCCATCCTTACCCCCTCAGCTGGAGCATTTCCAGGAACCACTTATAATAAACAGAATGTGCCATAGCAAACAACACCCAATAAATTATAAATCAGTAGTACAAAGAATGAATCATGCATGTTAGTTGGGTTTGGGAGAGACTTAATATTCATTAGGGTTAATTATGAATAGTTTTGAGACGGTTCATACTTACAAAAATACTGTACCTCTTTATTCAGCTTATAGCAGAAATTACACACATAAAAGTAACATAGCATGCGGCGGCAGAGCATAATTCACAAAACATTGTACACCTGTGGTTCTATACACCTTCTTCCTGAGTCAATAAGTCACATGTCGTCTAGTCAAGTCAATTGCTATAAATCTACAGAACCATCATATTTCTAACCAACCTCTGATCAGGTCCACTTCAGGTTTGAGTGGTTTGAGCCTGCAGGCCAGGAAACATTTCCAAGGGGCGTCCCCCATCCTAGATCTGCTTCACACACATTTCACAGAGGAAAAAAACAGTGTTGTTAATTGCTCATTTAAACCTTTAACATTGTTGTTAATTGCTCATATAAACTTTTAAGACACCTCATGCTATATAGGTGACGATTTTGTTCATTCCAAATCTAAAACTTCTGTATAACTAATGAACTAACCCTTTCCTAAGTTATCTTCCTATTTAGGAATATGCTTGCACCAATGCTCCTTCCTCCATGACATGATTTAAGAAAATAAAACGTTCAATGCCTCAATATCGACGCACGTGGATTTTGTTTCTAATGCCAATTTATCCGTTATCCTTATTATGCTTTGTATACTAAAATGTATTTACCATCTTTTAGTTAATTTGTTATTTCTAGGAACATTTTTCAACCTAGTTGTTTCTAGGAAACATTTACAATCTAGTTATTTCTAATTAGTTATTTCTAGGGACCAATTTCAACCTCTCTAATTTTGGAAATATCTGTCAACCTCTTAACCCCCTTTTGAAACCAAACTCTACCTTGTTTCAATTCTGTAGTCTGTACGCCAAAGCTATTTGGTTGTTAAATTGGAAATTGTGTCTAAATTTTACCATCCTTTAACCTGAACACTAGTGTCAGGGTCCCAGAAAAAATGTTTCCTAAACGGCCTATTGCCACCACTAATTTGGTTTTCACAACCATATAGCTAACTGTAATCTACAATATCATCTCATTTTCTTTAAAATTATAATCATTTACCAAAATGTACCCCTTGTGACACATCAGATTCCCAACATGCACTCCGCCAAGGATAACTGCTGCCCTCTCTTCAGTTCTATTAAAACCTTGTATGAATGTTTGTGGAGACACAAATTTTAACTTACAAAACCAAAATATAAAAGTTAACTCGTTTTAGGGTCAGGAGCTGGGATCATTTCCCTTGTTTTCCTTAAGCTTCACCACAGAGTTACAGGAACCAGAAAAAGCAAGTCGTCAGATCCACCTGAGCACAGTATAACTAAGAATCATGAAGCCCGCGCTGGTAGGCCCTAAATGTGCCTATGTGTTTCATTTAAAAAAAATGCATCATACCAAATGTAGATTTGACCCCGGATACCAAAGTCATTGACAGAACCTCTCACATCAATATGGGGTACGGCCTTTGCTGGTATGGGTGACTTCAGGACAATTTGTCCTCTTGTCTGTTTGGAGAACGTGTTCAGCCTTCTCTTGTTCCAGACCCCTGTGAGACGTTCACTGGGTTCTGATTCTCGTCAGGATCCCCAAAATCCGGACCGTATATTCTGGCCATTTGTGTCTGATGACCATGTTCCGACAGTTCTTTGACAAAGTCCCTGTCTCTGCTCGGCTGAAAGTTTCTGTGGACAGTCTTTTGTTCTTTGATGACAGTCCAGTGCACTGCCCGACTTTTGGTGCCTTTATTGTTTTCAGTCGTTCCTTGCGTAAGCCCCTCAAAAGTTTTTTGAGCAAGGTTGCATATGAGTCCAGCCATGTTGTTGTTTTTCTCAGTGAAGTCACCATGAGCCAGTTCTGGACACACCTTCATATTAATTCTGATCCGATCTGATCAATAACCATAGTAGCTAAGATTCAAAAGTCAGATGCTGCATGTATTTTGACAGAGGCCTATCTTAATGCATGTTTTACCATTATGTGTTCTATAAGGATGAGGTGGGATTCATAAGACTCACTCTTGCCGTTCCACCAACGTTGTTCAATGAAGCTGTTTAAAAATTAAAAAAATTAAAAAATCATTAACAGACCAGGATCAAATTGATTTTCTGTTAACAAGCTTTATTATGGATCCTTCGACAGAGATATCTTTTAATCTGATCTGCACAACAGATCCAAAACATTAGTTTACCTAAAAGTGAAATAATCAATCTACCCTGAAACCAAAAAATACTGTAGCCTTTTATTTTTGAAAATATAATTTACTGTTTTCTAAGACCCCCTTGCTAGTATACAATCTATGATAATTAGCCAATTCCTTGAGCCATCTAAGATCTGCCCTCTTGTTGGATTTATTTATGTATAGTGTATATTTTCATGTTTAAACTGCACCGCGGGATGCCCTCCTAAATTGTCAATTTGAAATTGTTAAGCTCAGTGGCTCATTTATTTAAAGTAAAAATATGGGCTCGTTCATTTTGGCCTGTTGTTCCAGGTATATAACTATTAGTCGATGTTTAAAGTCCAATTCTCCACTTATTATAAATTAAGATTCAATTTATGTCCTCAATAGATTAAAATTAAAGATGTATTTATTCAAGACCTGTCTGTGAGGGCTACTCCCTCTTTAGCACTTTGAGATTTTCATAAATGAAAAGTGCGTTCTAAATTGAATTAATTATTATTATTATTATTATTATTCTTCAAACCCCAATCTGTCCTCTTATTGCTTTTAATGTCCATAATTCATACAAGCCAATATCAAACTTAAGTTTCATTGTACTACGTGTTAATACCTCCTAAGTGTGCATAGTTAATTAACTGTTTGTGTTGTACGTTTCAGGGGAGAGAGGTTGTCAGCCCCTCCGGTTCTCTTTTTATTCATCTGACTCCAAACAGTTATTAAAATCTGTACCTGCATCCTTTTACTTTTATTAAATGTTTCAGAACGAATAACCCAACTGGATGACTAAATTAAATTACAAATAAAAGTGACTCCGACCTGTTTTTGGTTTTTCTAGAAATTATTATGCTCCTGTCTGCAGTACCATTTTTTCGTCCATCAGGGGTCTCCATTATACTCAGGCTCAGTGTTGCTAGTTGCACGATAATTTTCGTATTTGTACAATAATTTTGCCCTCTGTACGATGCACGATCAATAATCCCGAAAAAGGCCAAAAATACGATAATTTCGCTATTCTGTGAACGTGTAGTTGTGATCGGTTTCCATCAGCCTGTCGCAACTGTCTGTCGGGGTTTTTTGTGAACCCTGAAGGCGTCTTGGAATTCCAGCTAATCGTGCTTTTCTAAATGTGACAGAAGACTTTCTGTAGAGCTCATTAGTTGTCACCAGGCAATAATGCATATTAATGTCTATGGTTCCCCCCAGTACTGACGCTACAAAGCTGTGAGTGCCTGTTAAACGCTACAGTATTCAACAATAGAGTGACTATAGAGCATACTTATTTTGTTTATGATGGCTGTACGATAATCCTACATTTCTCACCTGGCAACCCTGCTCAGGCTATACATGAAACGACTGTCTTTTGCGTCCCCATAGTTGCCAAGTCCGCTTATTTCAAGCGGCATTGGGCTTGTTTTTCCCTGGAGTCGCTTTCAAATTTGATCAGCCGCTTGTGGCGGTTTTTTCTTTCTTCTTGCGGACATTGAGTCGCTTATTTGTGCTTGTTTTGAAGGAGCTGATCGCTTCTTTCGGTCTAGAGATCTGGCAACCCTGCCTTCCGGTCAACGCTCACAAGACATGTACATTCCCTGGAACTATTCACAAAAGTACGTCTTCCAAATTGGTAATCCACTCTCTGCTTATCGTTTCTCTACACGACGTCACTCTGTATGCTTTGTTAAGCGAATCCGATGTGAGCTGTCTATCGTTACAAAGTTATAAAATGTCCACTGTTGGACAGCCTATGCTATGCTAACGGGAGGTCCCACTGCAATTTCCAAATTTCCCGTTTGTTTAAGTGTTATAACCTAAAATTATTGAGATAGAATGTCATAATCCTTTTTGATCAATCCTTCCAACCGTGACGGTTCATTCGGCCCTAATTAATTTGTCTCGAACTGTCCGCAAATATTTTATTTGTTTATTCAAAAAACTGTACACATCCTGAGGCCTTCTAGCCTGGTTAAAACCAGACCCTCGTTCAGAGCTGAAGTTCTAATTTTCGATTCACCCCCATTCCTTCCGAATTGTGCAACAGTACCACTAATCACGCTGTAGAAAATTATTTAATCCTGTTAAAATGGAGAAGTGTAAACCGTTTTAATGTAATGTTTATTCTGTGTTTCAGGAAACCAGCACCAACTCCTGAGGAGGTGGAGACTACGTTTGTTACTCTATTAAACTGCTGTATCCAAATAAAACTTTGGTCTAACCTCAGCGCCTCAATGTTTGCATTATCTGCTGCGTACAGTATATCTGTCGGTACAGTGGTGATTATTTAATCCTCAGATAACTTGTGAAAAGTTTACTTTTTTTTCTTTTTTCTTTTCTTTTAAAGATATATATGGGAACAATTAAATAACTTTTTCTCTTGGGTTAGATTTAAATAACAAGTAGGACAGTGCTTTTATTGAGGCAAGAAGAAAATGTGATGGTATCAAAGGTATTTAACTTAATAATTTCTGTATATAGCCTGTTTCAGCTTTTTCAGCTAATTCTACATTTTTAATCCAACTTTTTCAGCCTAATTTAGCAAAACCATGCTCTTATTTTAGCTATTGTTCAGCTGGTTTTAGCCCATTAAAGCTTTTTCAGATGATTTCCACTTTACTGTATTTTGCTTATTTTTTCTTATTTCAGATGTTTTGAGATTTTTGTCCATTCTCAGTCACACATACACACACCACACAGGCTATTAATCTTTATTGTCACAGGAACCAGGACTCAGTGAATACACTCCGGAACTTTTTTTTTCTTCTTCCACTCACTCAAGCTGGCCTTATATTCAACAAGACATACAACATATAGACAAAACAGCTCACGCTGACCTTATGATTCACAGGACAAACAACATATAAAACAGACCAGCTCCAACTTTCACGCAAGACTCTGACGCCAGAAAACTTCAGCAATAAAAAAAAAAATTTTTAGAACCTTTTGAGTGTAAAATAAGATTGGTATGGCCGTGTGTTGTCTCCTTACATTGCCAGGAACCCCACTATTTTAGAACATAAAAAAGATTTAGTATTCTTTGACTACTTTTATTTTGATTTATTTTATTTAAATGGTCTAGGTTTGGAACTCTCGGACTATTTTATCAATGTAGGTCAGCGCGTTTCCTTCAAACTCTCACCCCAGTCCCGCACTTTACTTATTTAGTCTCAAATTATAAGTAAGTCTAATTTGTCACTGTTTTAAGCTAGCCACTAACCTAGCAAGTTTACAGTTTTAAAACTTGGTCTCAGAGTTGCAGGAACGGCGGCGGATACATTATTTGTTTATCCTAAAACCCCGAATCCCTCTGTTCGAGAAGCCCGTCGGCTTTTGGGAACTGTAGTTGTGTTTTTCCTGGGACTTGGGTATTATTATTTTACTTTACATATACAAATACTTACGCGTTTTATTTCCTTATTTTACTGGAGTCTAACACACTGAATCAAATTTGCCTATAAAAATTCCAATCACAGATTTCGTTTAAATGAGTTGAAATTTGGAAGTTTGTGTATGACACCGAGGGTAGTAATTATTATTTAAGTTGTTCACTATTTTGGAAATTACATGAGTTGGTTGTATCATGTGTTTATTTTTAAAGGTTAAAATTAAGTTGATTATTTATTTTGTAATCCAAGTAGTTGTGTATATGAATTGTTTATTGGAGAAAAAGGGGCAGAAAAATAAGATTTTTTTTCTTCTTCTGCCGCCTTTCATTTTATATATATTTTTCTCTCTTTTTTGTATTGTATTGTTTTCTTGTTTTAATCATAAAATGAATGAATAAATAAATCAAATCAAATCAAACATGTGTACAGGGCCTTAATCGTGTGAGCAGCTGGTTTTGGCTGTCAGCAGCAAACTGGTTGATCCACTATGAGAAAGTGCTATTTATAAGACTAAGCTGAATACAGCACCTCAGACTGAATTCTTTCGGAGGAAAGACAAAATGTTTCTACATTTTTATTTTTTGGGGGAATGTTCAGAGGGCCAGACAACTTTTTTTTAGATTTTTCTACCTGGATTATTGAGCATGCATCAGGACACAATTTATGCTCATCCCTTTAGTTGTTATCCCAGCAGATTATGGCAGAAGAGATAGCACTCCTACAACAAACAGAGAAAATATGCAGCATCTTGAGCATCAAACAGAGGAAATGGTGTATGACTAGCCTACAGAGATTAACTCATTAAGGGGAAGATGTCTATTAAAAACACTTGTCAGACTTGTATTACTCAGTTAGAGCATATTGTGGATGATAATAAATCAGGCAGTAAAAGTGACACCTAGCACAGATATTACTGATGTAATTTTGCAGTGATTCTTTTTGTTAATTGAATGAGCAATTACATGTTTAAGAATATTTATGGAAAACGAGATGAATTTTTCCTACATTACTCTTGGAGGTTTTGTGGAACTTAACAAATACTGGTATTTGTATTTTACAATTATGTTTACAGTATACATTTTAATCATCTGTAGTAATTCAGTTATTGTGTATCTGATCTTGATCAACAAAAGCCTCCATGAGCCTATGTACATCTTCATTGCAGCTTTGTTATTTAACTGTGTTCTTTACAGTACCACTGTTTACCCAAAGCTCCTGACTGATTTTTTATCTGAAACCCAGATTGTTTCATATCCAGCATGCCACTTCCAGTTTTTCATGTTTTATTCCATAGGTGGTTCTGAATTCATGCTATTGGCTGTGATGGCTTTTGACAGATATGTGTCTATTTGTAAACCACTAAGATATCCAACAATAATGAGAAAAACTACAGTCAACATTTTGCTGGTTCTTGCATGGATTTTGCCTGCTTGCCCTATTGCAGTACAAGCAATATTAAGTGCTAAAGCTAAAATTTGTAACTTTAGGTTAAATGCAATAATTTGCAACAATGTAATTTACTCAGCTCATTGTGTGGGATCAAGACCAATTGCTATTTTTGGGGTTGTTGCTCTAATATTTATTATAATACTTCCTATGCTCTTTACAGTTTTTACATATACAAAAATATTTATAATGTCATATAGAAGTTGTAGAACATTCAAGAAAAAAGTTGCTGAGACCTGCATACCCCACCTAATGGTTTTAATCAGCTACTTCTGTTTGATGGCATATGATGTAATTGTAGCTCGACTGGAGTCTAATTTCCCCCAAATTGTTCGCTTTATAATGACATTGCAAATACTTTTGTATCAGCCTCTGTTTAATCCATTTATATATGGTTTGAAAATGAAAGACATTTTTAAAAACCTTCAAAGGTTGTTTTGTTCAGATAAAATCTGATCTCAAATGTGTTGTAATTTTAAAACAACAGTTTGTTAACAGATTTGTTTAGACATATGTCGTTTGTTTATGTAAGATATAACGTGACCTTTTTAAATGTCATAATGTATACTTTGTTTACGGTTACTTAAGTGAATACCAAAAATTACAGACATTTTATTGTTGATTTTTTTTGCTTAGTTTTACAGTCCTCAAATATAAGAAGACTCAATGTTTCTGTAGTTTATAACATTCAAGTCAAATTTCTTTTTATAGCACATTTAAAACAGGAACTGTTACCATAATGCTTGACAAAATGATCACAGAATCAAATAAAAATCACAAGATATAAGTACAGTATTGGGAATAAAAACATAAAAACACACTATTTTTTTAGAAACAATGAAATACTAAATCATATTGCCCTGTGAGGGCAGCACGGTGGTACAACTGGTAGAGCTTCTGCCTCTCAGCGAGCAGGTCCCTGGTTCAAATCCCAGTCCGGGGGCCTTTCTGGGTGGAGTTTGCATGTTTTCTCCGTGCAGGTGTGGGTTTTCTCTGGGTACTCTGGTTTCATCCCAACGAACCAAACACATGTATGTTAGAATGATTGGTAACTCTAAATTGTCCCTAGGTGTGAGTGAGAGAGTGAATGGTGGTTTGTCTTGTCTGTGTGGCCCTGTGATGGACTTGTGACCTGTCCAGGATGCCCCTCGCACAGTGATTGCTGGACATGGGCACCGGTGACTCCCGTGACCCAAAAAGGAAGAAGTGCATAAAAGATAATGATGGATGGATGATATTACACTGTGTTAAATGTCAAGGAATATATTTTTTAGCATAAACGTAATTAGCAACAATGAACTATATTAGATTGCACTATGTTAAAGACCGTGTAAAGTGAATTTCAACATTTTCTTCAATAAACATTATAAATGTGATAATTGTAATCTTGTAAATGAGTAAAAAGTCTCAAAATTGTAGCTCAATTAATTTTGGAGTTATAGAGCAAACTGTGTATAAACATATTTCTATTTCAGGATTTTTTAGGCGTGTTTTAAACGTGACCGCGTTTCGTCACGCGGTCCTCATTAGTATAGCCCCACCCCCTGCAGCTCCAGCCGTATAAATGCGTTCTTCGGTGGAGCCGTTCACTCGCTACCGACCGTCTCCCTCCTGTACTCTCACTCCTTTTATGCATGGACTGCAGCCGCTCCATTGTGACATTTCTTCTTTTTTTTTGCCAAAAGTCAAGTGATCACTTGAAGCTGTCACCACGAAGCGAATGAATGAACTTGTCACGAGTGAACTAAAGTCATGTCCAACGAGGCTGCACCAGGTTCTAAATATTTCCTGGTGTGCAGGTCTGTGTGGGCTGAAGGAGAAGCGCTCCCTGTTTTTAATTTATTTTTTTAAAAGTTTTCATGAACATATAAACACAGGAAACCGTTGCGCAGCCCTCTGTCTTTTGCTGCTGGAGCGACCTGCACCTGTTTTCACATCCGCGCACCCCCGCGCGCGCGCGCGTGTGTGTGTGTGTGTGTGTGTGTGTGTGTGAGAGCGCCGTGACTGCTGACACAGATGAGATAACTTATCAACGTGATTACTCTTTTTAATCACCAACACAGACCCCGCATGCGAGGTGACCGGCCAGAACTCAGATAAAAACAGAGCAGGTTTACTGCTGCTCCTTGTCTGCCTCTCGCTCAGGGCAGGAAAAGGACATGAATGCAGTACTGCGCTGAAACCACGCCCACGCGCTGACACGCCCCCAGCGTTCTAGGGCAAGGCAAAATCATGTTTTTTCATGATTTTTGAGACTTAATTTTATAAGGAAATCAATGTTTTTAATCAGTCAGATTTATATGGGTGATTAATAACACATATTTATGCTGTGTGACAAAATAAAAACACACATTTAATTTCACTTTACACGGTCTTTAAATGTCAATGAACATAGGTGGATTTTGAGGAAAGAATTAAAAGCAGGGAATTAAGTGGCCTGTCGAATGTTGATGGGCAGATTGTTCCAGAGTTTAGGGCCCATGACTAAAAACGCCCGATCTTCTCTGAGCTTCAGCCTGGTTTTTGATACCACCAAAAGCAACTGGTCTGATAATCTCAAAGCCCAGGAAAGAGCATAAGTATGAAGAAGGTAGGTATGAGGGTGCAAGGCCATTAATAATGCACTTAAATGTCAGCAGAAGAATTTTAACATTGATTCTGACACACACAGGAAGCCAGTGAAGAGAGGACAGAACCAGCAAAATGTGCTCAAACCTGCAAGTTTCTGTTGATAGCCAAGCTGCAGCATTTTTCCCCCTCTTGTCCTGTTTGGCATTGTGGCACTCAGAATTATTGTCTGAGTGTCGAGGTGATACCCAACAGATTTACTTTCACAAGCAGAGCATTACGGCTGCCCTTTATGCTCTAATTGATATATAAATAAAATTTTATTAGAATTTGCTTTGGGTTTGTTTAATATGCAATGGACAAAGGGATGAAAATACACAGAAGAAAATAAGGCTAGAAAAGTGAGAGAAGGGGTAAAATAGAAAAAAGAAAGAATGTGATAGGAGTAGAAGAGAGAGAGAGGTACATTTATACGGGGCGGCCGTGGCGTAGTGGTAATGGCAGTCGTCCCCCGATCGGAAGGTTGGCGGTTCGAATCCCGGTTCCCCACACCACGTGTCGTTGTGTCCTTGGGCAAGACACTTTACCCCGAGTTGCTCCCGGTAGGACTGGAAAGCACCTTGCATGGTAGTCTGCCGCTGCCGGTATATGAATGTGTGTAGCATTCAATGTGTGTAGCACTTTGAGATTTTCACTAATGAAAAGTGCGTTATAAATTGAATTCATTATTATTATATTATTAGAGGTATACAAAGAACACAAATCAACATCATTGAAGTCCGCCTCTAGACCTGCGGAAAGAAAAAAAGAGAAACCACAACAACAAAACAGCATATACAGTATTATGATACTTATAACATCATTTTAAAAATATTTTATACGGTACATGATGTACCGTATAAAGTACAAGATCTATTTAGTGGCCACCACAACCAACTGAGTGTGTATCTAATACACACCTGAATATAAACACCTGTGTGGCATGCTTGTCACTATAAGATTTATCCATAAGTCAAAGTCAAAAAGTCAAAGTCAACTTTATTGTCAAAACTGCAATATGTACAGGACATACACAGGATTGAAATTGCATTTAGAATGTTCAATGGTGGATGTGGGGACCCACATACCCGCCCCCACAGGACATGATGGTAACACAGGGAGGACAAGAGCCACAGACACACAGCGGCCCCCAAGCCCAGAGCCCTGAGAGTCTCCTGACAGGGACAACTGTAA